>JAVLUU010000543.1:70000-72500 GCA_032206185.1 Columba guinea | reverse complement strand
AAGACAGAAAGAAAGAAAGAAAAAAGAAAGACATAAAGAAAAAGAAAGAAGGAACAAAAGATGAAAGAAAGAAAGAAAAAGAACAAAGAAAGAAAGGAAGAAAGAAAAAGTTAGAAGGAAAGAAAAAAGAAAAAAGAAAAAAGAAAGAAAGGAGAAAGAAAGAAAAAGAAAAAAAGAAAGAAAGAAAGACAGAAACACAGAAAGAAAGAAAGAAACAAAAAGAAAGAAAGAAAAAAGAAAGAAAGAATGAAAGACAGAAAGAAAGAAAAAAAAGAAAAAGAAAGAAAAATAAATAAATAAGTAAAGAAAGAAAGAAAAAAAGGAGAGAAAGAAAGAAAGAAAAAGAAAGAAAGAAGAAAGAAAGAAAGAAAGAAAGAGAGAAATAAGGAGAGAAAGAAAGAAAGAAGAAAGAAATAAAGAAGAAAGAAAGAAATAAAGAAAGAAGAAAGAAAGAAAGAAAAAAGAAAGAAAGAAAAAAAAAAACAAAGAAAGAAAGAAGAAAGAAAGAAAGAAAAAAGAAAGAAGAAAGAAAGAAGGAAAGAAAGAAAGAAAGAAAGAAAGAAAGACAAAGAAAGACAGAAATAAAGAAAAAAGTAAAGAAAGAAAAAAGAAAAAAGAAAGAAAGAAAAAAGAAAGAAAGAAAAAAGAAAGAAAGAAGAAAGACAGAAAGAAGGAAAGAAAGAAAGAAAAAAGAAAGAAAGAAAGATAGAAAGAAAGAAAGAAAGAAAGAAATTAAAAAGAAAGAAAGAAAGAAAGAAAGAAAAAAGAAAGAAAGAAAGAAAGAAAGAAAGAAAGAAAGAAAGAAAGAAAGAAGAAAGAAAGAAAGAAAGAAAGAAAGAAAGAAAGAAAGAAAGAAAGAAAGAAGGAAAGAAAGAAAGAAAAGAAAGAAAGAAAAAAGGATGAAAAAAGAAAGAAATGAAAAAAGAAAGAAAGGAAGAAAAAAGAAAGAAAGAAAAAAGAAAGAAAGCAAGAACGTAGGAAAGAAAAAAAGAAAGAAAGAAAGAAACAAAGATAGAAAGAAAGAAAGAAAGAAAGAAAGAAAGAAAGAAAGAAAGAAGAAAGAAACAAAGAAAGAAAAAAGAAAGAAAGTAATTAAAAAGAGAGAAAGAAAGAAAGAAAGAAAGAAAAAAGAAAGAAAGCAAGAACGTAGGAAAGAAAGAAAGAAAGAAAGAAAAAAAAGAAAGAAAGAAAAAAGAATGAAAGAAAATAAAAATAAAGAAAGAAAGAAAAAAGAAAGAAAGAAAGAAAGAAAAAAGAAAGAAAGAAAGAAAGAAAGAAAGAAAGAAAGAAAGAAAGAAAGGAAATAGAAAGTAAGAAAGAACGTAGGAAAGAAAGAAAGAAAGAAAGAAAGACATTAAAAAGAAAGAAAGAAAGAAAGTCATTAAAAAGAAAGAAAGAAAGAAAAAAGAAAGAAAGGAAGAAATTAAAAAGAAAAAAGAAATAAAAAGAAAGAAAGAAAGAAAGAAAGAAAGAAAGAAAAAAGAAAGAAAAAAGAAAGAAAAAAGAAAGAAATTAAAAAGAAAGAAAGAAAGAAAGAAAGAAAAAAGAAAGAAAGAAAGAAAGAAAGAAAAAGAAAGAAAAAGAAAGAATGAAAGAAAGAGAGAAAGAAAGAAAGAAAGAAGAAAGAAAGAAAAAAGAAAGAAGAAAGAAAGAAAGAAAGAAAGAAAAAACAAAGAAAGACAGAAAGAAAGACTGAAAGAAAGAAAGAAAGAAAAAAGAAAGAAAAAGAAAAGAAAGAAAGAAAGAAAGAAAGAAGATGAAAGGACAGAAAGAAAAATATATAAAGAAAGGAAGAAAGAGGAGAGAAAGAAAGAAAGAAAGAAAGAAAGAAAGAAGATGAAAAGATAGAAAGAAAAAAGAAAGAAAGAAAGACATAAGGAAAGACAGAAAGAAAGAGAGAAAGAAAGAAAGAAGGAAATAAGGAAAGAAGAAAGAAAGAAAAAAGAAAGAAAGAAAGAAAAAGAAAGGAAGAAAAAAGAAGGAATAAAAGAAAGAAAGAAAGAAAGACAGAAAGAAAGAAAAAAAAGAAAAAAAAAGAAAGAAAGACAGAAAGAAAGAAAGAAAAAGAAAGAAAGAATGAAAGAAAGACAGGAAGAAAGACAGAAAGAAAGAAAGAAAGAAAAAAGAAAGAAAGAAAGAAAAAAGAAAGAAAGAAAGAAAGAAAGAGAAAAGAAAGAAAGAAAGAACGTAGGAAAGAAAGAAAGAAAGTAAGAAAGAAATAAAGAAAGAAAGATAGAAAGAAAGAAAGGAAGAAATTAAAAAGAAAGAAAGAAGAATAAAGAAAGAAAGAAAGAAAGAAAGATAAAAGAAAGAAAGAGAAATGAAAGAAAGAAAGAAAGAAATTAAAAATAAACAAAGAAATTATAAAGAAAGAAAGAAAGAAAGAAAGAAAAAAGAAAGAAAGAAAGAAAAAAGAAAGAAAGAAATTAAAAAGAAAGAAAGAAAGAAAGAGAAAAGAAAGAAAGAAAGAAAGAAAAAAGAAAGAAAGAAAGAAAGAATT
>JAVLUU010000543.1:42500-47500 GCA_032206185.1 Columba guinea | reverse complement strand
AAGAAAAAGAAAGAAGGAAAGAAAAAAAGAAACACAGAAAGAAAGAAAGACAGAAAGACAGAGAGAAAGAAAGAAAGAGAGGAAAAGAAAGAAAGAAAGAAAGAAAGAAAGAAAGAATGAAAGAAAGAAAGAACGAAAAAAGAAAGAAAGAAGAAAGAAAGAAGAAAGAAAGAAAGAAAGAAGAAAGAAAGAAGAAAGAAAGAAGAAAGAAAGAAGAAATAAAGATAGAAAGAAAAAAAGAAAGAAGAAAGAAAAAAGAAAGAAAGAAAAAAGAAAGAAAATAGAAAGAAAGAAAAAGGAAAGAAAGAAAAAAGTAAGAAAAAAGAAAGAAAGACTAGAAATAAATATACAGAAAGAGAGAAAAAAAGCAAGAAAAAAGAAAGAAAGACAGAAAGAAAGAAAGAAAAA
Source organism: Columba guinea (assembly GCA_032206185.1). Lineage (NCBI taxonomy): Eukaryota > Metazoa > Chordata > Aves > Columbiformes > Columbidae > Columba > Columba guinea. The sequence continues at coordinate 47,092 of JAVLUU010000543.1, read as the reverse complement.
AGAAAGACATAAAGAAAAAGAAAGAAAGAAAGAAAAAAAGAAACACAGAAAGAAAGAAAGACAGAAAGACAGAGAGAAAGAAAGAAAGAGAGGAAAAGAAAGAAAGAAAGAAAGAAAGAATGAAAGAAAGAAAGAAAGAAAAAAGAAAGAAAGAAGAAAGAAAGAAGAAAGAAAGAAAGAAAGAAGAAAGAAAGAAGAAAGAAAGAAGAAAGAAAGAAGAAATAAAGATAGAAAGAAAAAAAGAAAGAAGAAAGAAAAAAGGAAGAAAGAAAAAAGAAAGAAAATAGAAAGAAAGAAAAAGGAAAGAAAGAAAAAAGTAAGAAAAAAGAAAGAAAGACTAGAAATAAATATACAGAAAGAGAGAAAAAAAGCAAGAAAAAAGAAAGAAAGACAGAAAGAAAGAAAGAAAAAAGAAAGACATAAAGAAAAAGAAAGAAGGAACGAAAGATGAAAGAAAGAAAGAAAAAGAACAAAGAAAGAAAGGAAGAAAGAAAAAGTTAGAAGGAAAGAAAAAAGAAAAAAGAAAAAAGAAAGAAAGGAGAAAGAAAGAAAAAGAAAAAAAGAAAGAAAGAAAGACAGAAACACAGAAAGAAAGAAAGAAAGAAAAAGAAAGAAGGAAAAAAGAAAGAAAGAATGAAAGACAGAAAGAAAGAAAAAAAAAGAAAAAGAAAGAAAAATAAATAAATAAGTAAAGAAAGAAAGAAAAAAAGGAGAGAAAGAAAGAAAGAAAAAGAAAGAAAGAAGAAAGAAAGAAAGAAAGAGAGAAATAAAGAGAGAAAGAAAGAAAGAAGAAAGAAAGAAATAAAGAAGAAAGAAAGAAATAAAGAAAGAAGAAAGAAAGAAAGAAAAAAGAAAGAAAAAAAAAACAAAGAAAGAAAGAAGAAAGAAAGAAAGAAAAAAAGAAAGAAGAAAGAAAGAAGGAAAGAAAGAAAGAAAGAAAGAAAGAAAGACAAAGAAAGACAGAAATAAAGAAAAAAGTAAAGAAAGAAAAAAGAAAAAAGAAAGAAAGAAAAAAAAAAGAAAGAAGAAAGACAGAAAGAAGGAAAGAAAGAAAGAAAAAAGAAAGAAAGAAAGAAAGAAATTAAAAAGAAAGAAAGAAAGAAAAGAGAGAGAAAGAAAGAATGAAAGAAAGAAAAAAGAAAGAAAGAAAAAAAGAAAGAAAGAAAGAAGAAAGAAAGAAAGAAAGAAAGAAAGAAAGAAAAAGGAAAGAAACAAAGAAAGAAGAAAAAAGAAAGAAAGAAAGAAAGAAAGAAAGAAAGAAAGAAAGAAAGAAAGAAAAAAGAAAAAGAAAGAAAAAGAAAGAAAGAAAGAAGGAAATAAAGGAAGAAAGAAAGACAGAAAGAAAGAAAGAAAGAAAGGAATAAAGAATGAAAGAAAGAAAAAAGAAAGAAAGAAAGAAAGAAGAAGGAATAAAAGAAAGAAAGAAAAAAAGACAGAAAGAAAGAAAAACAGAAAGGAAGAAAGAAGGAAAGAAAAAGAAAGAAAGAAAGAAAAAAGAAAGAAAGAAAGAAAGAAAAAAGAAAGAAAGAAAAAAGAAAGAAAGAAAGAAAGAAAAAAGAAAGAAAGAAAGAAAAAAGAAAGAAAGAAGAAAGAAAGAAAGAAAGGAATAAAGAAAGGAAGAAAGAAAGAAATAAAGGAAAAAAGAAAGAAAGAATGAAGAAAGAAAGAAAGAAAAAAGAAAGAAAGAAAGACGAAGAAAAGAAAGAAAAAAGAAAGAAAGTAAAAAGAAAGAAAGAAAGACAGAAAGAAAGACAGAAAGAAAGAACGAAAAAAGAAAGAAAGAAAGAAAAAGAAAGAAAGGAAGAAAGAAAGAAAGAAAGAAGAAAGAAAGAAAGGAAGAAAGAAAGAAAGACAAAAAGAAAGAAAGAAATAAAAAGTATAGAAGGAAAGAAAAAATAAAAAAGAAAGAAAGAAGAAAAAAGTAAGAAAAGAGAAAGAAAGAAAGAAAAAAGAAAGAAAGAAAGAGAGAAAGACAGAAAGAAAGAAAGAAAGAAAAAGAAAGAAAGAAAGAAAGAAGGAAAAAAGAAAGAAAGACAGAAAGACAGAAAGAAAGAAAGAAAAAGAAAGAAAGAAAGAAAGAATGAAAAAAGAAAGAAAGAGAGAAAGACAGAAAGAAAGAAAGAAAAAATAAAAAGAAATAAAAAGAAAGAAAGAAAGAAATAAAGAAAGAAAGATAGAAAGAATGAAAGACAGAAAGAAAGAAAGAAAAAGACAGAAAGAAAGAAAGAAAGAAAGAAAGAAAGAAATTAAAAAGAAAGAAAGAAAGATAGAAAAAATAAAGTAAGAAAGAAAGAAGAAAAAAAGAAAGAAATAAAAAAGGAAAGAAAGAAAGAAAAGCAGAAAGAAAGATAGAAAGAAAGAAAGAAATGAAAAGAAAGAAAGACAGAAATTAAAAAAAAAGAAAAAAGAAAGACAGAAAGAAAGAAAGAAAGAAAGAAAGAAAAAGGAAAGAAACAAAGAAAGAGGAAAAAAGAAAAAAAGAAAGAAAGAAAGAAAGAAAGAAAGAAAGAAAGAAAGAAAAAAGAAAAAGAAAGAAAAAGAAAGAAAGAAAGAAGGAAAAAAAGGAAGAAAGAAAGAAAGACAGAAAGAAAGAAAGAAAGAAGAAAGAAAGAAAGAAAGAAAGGAATAAAGAATGAAAGAAAGAAAAAAAGAAAGAAAGAAAGAAAGAAAGAAGGAATAAAACAAACAAAGAAAGAAAGACAGAAAGAAAGAAAAACAGAAAGAAAGAAAGAAAGAAAGAAAGAAAGACAGAAAGAAAGAAAGAAAGAAAGAAAGAAAGAAAGAAAGAAAGGAAGAAAGAAAGGAAGAAAGAAAGAAAGAATGAAAGAAAAAAGAAAGAATGAAGAAAGAAAGAAAGAAAGAAAGAAAGAAAGAAAGAAAGAAAGAAGAAAGAAAGAAAGAAAGAAAAAAGAAAGAAAGAAAGAAATTAAAAAGAAAGAAAGAAAGAAAGAAAGAAAGAAAAATAAAGAAAGAAAGAAAGGAAAAATAAAGAAAGAAAGAAAGAAAAAAGAAAGAAAAAGAAAGAAAGAAAAAAGAAAGAAAGAAAGAAAAAAGAAAGAAAGAAATTAAAGAGAAAGAAAGAAAGAAAAAAGAAAGAAAGAAAGAAAGAAAGAAAGAAAGAAAAAAGAAAGAAAGAAACAAAAGAAAGAAAGAAAGAACGTAGGAAAGAAAGAAAGAACGTAGGAAAGAAAGAAAGAAAGAAAGAAAGAAAGAAAGAAAGAAAGAAAGAAATTAAAAAGAAAGAAAGAAAGAAAGAAAAAAGAAAGAAAGAAAGAAATTAAAAAGAAAGAAAGACAGAAAGAAAGACAGAAAGAAAGAACGAAAGAAAAAAGAAAGAAAGAAAAAAGAAAGAAAGAAAGAAAGAAAAATAAGGAAGGAGAGAAAGAGAAAGAAAGAAAGAAAGAAGAAAGAAAGAAAAGAAAGAACAAAAGAAAGAGAAAAAATGAAGAAAGAAACACAGAAAGAAAGAAAAAAGAGTAAGAAAGAAAAAGAAAGAAGGAAAGAAATAAAGAAAGATAGAAAGAAAGAAAGACAGAAAGATAGAAAAGAAAGAAAAGAAAGAAAGAAAGAAGAAAGAAAGAAAAAAGAATAAGAAGAAAGAAAGAAAGAAGAAAGAAAGAAAGAAAGAAAGAAAGAAAGACAGAAAGAAAGAAAAAATGAAAAGAATGAAAGAAAAAGGAAGAAGAAAAGAAGAAAGAAAGAAAGAAAGAAAAAGAAAGAAAGAAAGATAGAAAAAAGAAAGAAAGAAAGAAAGAAGAAAGAAAGAAAGAAAGAGAGAAAGAAAAAAGAAAGAAAGAAAGAAAGACAGAAAGAAAGAAAGAAAAAAGAAAGGAAGAAAGAGAAAGAAAGACAGAAAGAAAGAAAAAAGAAAGGAAGAAAGAAAGAAAGAAAGAAAGAGAAAAAGAAAGAAACATAGAAAAACAGAAAGAAAGAAAGAAAGAAAGAAAGAAGAAAGAAAGAAAGAAAAAAAAAAGAAAGAAGAAAGAAAGAAGAAAGAAAGAAAGAAAGAAGAAAGAAAGAAGAAAGAAAGAAGAAAGAAAGAAGAAATAAAGATAGAAAGAAAAAAAGAAAGAAGAAAGAAAAAAGAAAGAAAGAAAAAAGAAAGAAAATAGAAAGAAAGAAAAAGGAAAGAAAGAAAAAAGTAAGAAAAAAGAAAGAAAGACTAGAAATAAATATACAGAAAGAGAGAAAAAAAGCAAGAAAAAAGAAAGAAAGACAGAAAGAAAGAAAGAAAAAAGAAAGACATAAAGAAAAAGAAAGAAGGAAAGAAAAAAAGAAACACAGAAAGAAAGAAAGACAGAAAGACAGAGAGAAAGAAAGAAAGAGAGGAAAAGAAAGAAAGAAAGAAAGAAAGAAAGAAAGAAAGAATGAAAGAAAGAAAGAACGAAAAAAGAAAGAAAGAAGAAAGAAAGAAGAAAGAAAGAAAGAAAGAAGAAAGAAAGAAGAAAGAAAGAAGAAAGAAAGAAGAAATAAAGATAGAAAGAAAAAAAGAAAGAAGAAAGAAAAAAGAAAGAAAGAAAAAAGAAAGAAAATAGAAAGAAAGAAAAAGGAAAGAAAGAAAAAAGTAAGAAAAAAGAAAGAAAGACTAGAAA
>JAVLUU010000543.1:27500-30000 GCA_032206185.1 Columba guinea | reverse complement strand
GAAAGACAGAAAAAAGAAAGAAAAAGAAAGAAAGAAAGAAAAAAAGAAAGACAGAAAGAGAGAGAGAAAGAAAGAAAGGAAGGAAAAGAAAAAAAGTAAGAAAGAAAGAAAGAAAAAAGATAGAAATAAAGAAAGAAAAAAAAGAAAGAAAAATAAAGAAAGAAATAAAGAAAGAGAAAAAAAAGAAAGAAGGAAAGACAAAAAGAAAGACAAAAAGAAAGAAAGAAAGAAAAAGAAAGAAAGAAAGAATGAAAGAAAGAAGAAAGAAAGAATGAAATACAGAAAGAATGACAAAGAAAGAAAGAAAAAGAAAGAAAGAAAGGAAGAAGGAAGAAAGAAAGAAAGAAAGAAAGAAAAAGAAAGACAGAAAGAACGACAAAAAGAATGAAAGAATAAAGAAAAAAGAAAGAAAAAAGAAAGAAAGAAAAAACAATAAAGACAGAAAGAAAGACAGAAAGAAAGAAAAAAAGAAAAAAGAAAGAAGAAAGAAAGAAAGAAAGAAAGAAAAAAAAAATAAAAAAGGAAAGAAAGAAAGAAGGAAAAAAGAAAGCAAGGAAAAGAAAGAAAGAAAGAAAGAAAGAAAAAGAAGAAAAAAGAAAGAAAGAAAAAAGAAGGAAATAAGAAAGAAAGGAAAAGAAAGAAAGAAAGAAAGACAGAAAGAAAGAAAAAAAGAGGAAGAGAGTAAAAGAAAGAATGAAAGAAAGAAAGAGGAAAGAAAAAAAGAAAAAAGAAAGGAAGAAAGACAGAAAGAAAGAAAGAAAAAACAAAAACAAAGAAAGAAAAAAAGAAAGAAAGAAGAAAGAAAGAAAGAAAAAAAAAGAAAGAAAAAAGAAAGAAAGAAAAAGAAAGAAAGAAAGATAGAAATAAAGAAAGACAGAAAGAAAGACAGAAAGAAAGAAAGAAAGGAAATGAAGGAAAGTAAGAAAGAAAGAAAGAAAAAAAGAAAGAAAAAAGAAAGAAAGAAAAAGAAAGAAAGAAAGATAGAAATAAAGAAAGACAGAAAGAAAGACAGAAAGAAAGAAAGAAAGGAAAAGAAGGCAAGTAAGAAAGAAAGAAAGGAAAAAGAAAGAAAGAAAGAAAAAAAAGAAAGAAAAAAGAAAGAAAGAAAAAGAAAGAAAGGAAGAAGAAAAAATAAAGAAAGAAAGTAAGAGAAAAAGAAAGAAAGAAAGAAAGAAAAAGAAAGAAAGGAAGAAAAAAGAAGGAAAGAGAGAAAGAAAGGGAAAGAAAGAAAGAAAAAGAAAAGAATAAAGAAAGAAAGAAAGAAAGAATAAAGAAAGAAAAAAGAAAGAAAGAATGAAAATAGAAAGGAAGAAAAAAGAAAGAAAGAAAGAAAGAAAAAAGAAAAAAAGCAGAAAGAAAGAAAGGAAGGATAAGAAAGAAAGAAGAAAGAAAGAAAGAAAGAAAGAAAAAAGAGAAAGAAAGAAAGAAAGAAAAAAAGAAAAAAGAAAAAATAAAAAAGAAAGAAAGACAGAAAGAAAGAAAAAAGAATGACAGAAAGAAAGAGAGAAAGACAGAAGAAAGAAAGACAGAAAGAAAGAAAAAAAGAAGAAGAAAGAAAAAGAAATAAAGAAAGAAAGTCAGAAAGACAGAAAGAAAGAAAGAAGGAAAAATAAAGAAAGAAAGAGAGAAAGCCAGAAAAAAAGAAAGAAAAAGAAAGAAAGAAAAAAGAAAGAAAGAAAGAAAGAAAAAAACAGAAAGAAAAAAGAAAGAAAGAAAGAAAGAAAGACAGAAAGAAAGACAGAAAGAATGAAAGAAATAAAGGAAAGGAAAGAAAGAAAGAAAGAAAGAAAGACAGATAGAAAGTCAGAAAAAATAAAAAAAAGAAGAAAGAAAGACAGAAAGAAAGAAAGAAAGAAAAAGAAAGAAAGAAAGAATCAAAGAAAGACAGAAAGAAAACAGAAATAAAGAAAGAAAGAAAAAGAAAGAAAGAATGAAGAAAGAAATAAAGAAAGATAGAAAGAAAGACAGAAAGAAAGGAAGAAAGAAAAAGAAAAAGAAAGAAAGAAAGAAAGGAAAGGAAGAAAGAAAGAAAGAAAGACAGAAAGATAGAAAGAAAGAAAGAAAAAAAGAAGAAGAAAGAAAAGAAAGAAAGGAAGAAAGACGAAAGATAGAAAGAAAGAAAGAAAAAAGAAAGAAAGACAAAGACAGAAAGAAAGAAAAAAGAAAAAGAAAGAAAAAGAAATAAAGAAAGAAAGAAGAAAGAAAGAAAGAAAGAAAGAAAGAAAAGAAAAAGAGAAGAAGAAATAAAGAAAAAAGAAAGACAGAAAGAGAGAAAGAAAGAAAGACAGAAGAAAGAAAGACAGAAAGAATGAAAAAAAGAAGAAGGAAAAAGAAAGAAAGAAAGAAAGAAAGAAAGAAAGAAAGAAAGAAAGAAAGAAAAAGAAAGAAAGAAAGAAAGAAAGAAAAAAATAAAGAAAGAAAGAAAGAAAAAAGAAAGAAAGAAAGAAAGAAGAAAGAAAGAAAGACAGAACCCTTTCTTTCTGTATTTCTTTCTTTCTTT
>JAVLUU010000543.1:7500-10000 GCA_032206185.1 Columba guinea | reverse complement strand
TTTCTTTCTTCTTTCTTTTTTCTTTCTTTCTTTCTTTCTTTCTTCTCTATTTCTTTCTTTTTCTTTTTTCTTTCTTTATTTCTGTCTTTCTTTCCTCCTTTTTTCTTCTTTCTTACTTTCTTTCTCTCTTTCTTCTTTCTTTCTTTTTTCTTTCTTTTTTCTTTCTTTCTTTCTTTCTTTTTTCTTTCTTTCTTTCCTTTTTTCTTTTTATTTTTCTTTCTTTCTTCTTTCTTTCTTTTTTTTCTTTCTTTCTTACTTTCTTTCTTCCTTTATTTCTTTCTTTCTTTTTTCTTTCTTTTTTGTTGCTTTCTTTCTTTTTTCTTTTGTCTTTGTTTCTTTCTTTCTGTCTTTCTGTCTCTCTTTCTTTGTTTCATTTTTCTTTCTTTCTTTCTTCTTTCTTTCTTTCTTTCTCTTTCTTTCTTTCTTTCTTCCTTTTTTTTAATTTCTTTTTTCTTTCTTTCTTTCTTTCTTTCATTCTTTCTTTCTTTCTTTCTTTTTCTTTCTTTCTTTCTTTCTCCTTTCTTTCTTTCTTTATTTATTTTTGTTTCTTTCTTTCTTTCATCTTTCTTTCTTTCTTTCTTCTTTCTTTCTTTCTTTCTTTCTTTCTTTCTTCTCCTTTCTTTCTTTCTGTCTTTCTTTCAGTCTTTCTTTCTGTCTTTCTTTCTTTCTTTTTTCTTTCTTTCTTTCTTTATTTCTTTTTTCTTTCTTTCTTTTTCTTTCTTGCTTTCTGTCTTTCTTTCTTTCTTTTTTTTTCTTTCTTTTTCCTTTTCTTTCTTTCTTTCTGTCTTTATTTCTGTCTATCTTTCTTTCTTTCTTTTTTTCTTTCTTTCTTTCTTTCTTCCTTTCTTTCTTCTTTCTTTCCTTCTGTCTTTCTTTCTTTCTTTTTTTCTTTCTTTCTTTCTCTCTTTCTTTCTTTCTTTATTTTTCTTTCCTTCTTTCTTTCTTCTTTCTTTCTCTCTTTCTTTCTTCCTTTATTTCTTCTTACTTTCTTTCTTTCTTTCATTATTTTTGTTCCTTTCTTTCTTCCTTTCTTTTATCTTTCTTTCTTTCTTGTTTCTTTCTTTCTTTTTCTTTCTTTCTTTCTTTCTGTCTTTCTTTCTTTTTGCTTTCTCTCTTTCTTTCTTCTTACTTTCTTTCTTTCTTTATTTATTTTTGTTTCTTTCTTTCTTTTATCTTTCTTTCTTTCTTGTTTCTTTCTTTCTTTCTGTCTTTCTTTCTTTCTTCTTTCTTTCTGTCTTTCTTTCTGTCTTTCTTTCTTTCTTCTCCCTTTCTTTCTTTCTTCTTTCTTTTTTTTCTTTCTGTATTTCTTTGTTTCTTTCTTTCTTTTTTCTTTCTTTCTTTTCCCTTTCTTTCTTTCTTTCTTTTTTCTTTCTTTCTTTCTTTCTTTCTTTCTTTTTTCTTTCTTTCTTTCTTTCTTTTTCTTTCTTTCTTTCTTCTTTCTTTCTTTCTTTCTTCTTTCCTTGTTTTTTCTTTTTTCTTTCTTTCTTCTTTCTTTCTTTCTTCTTTCTTTGTTTTTTCTTTTTTCTTTCTTTCTTTCTTTTCTTTCTTTCTTTCTTTCTTTCTTTCTTTCTTTCTTTCTTTCTTTTTCTTTCTTTATTTCTTTCTTTTTTCTTTCTTTATTTCTTTCTTTTTTCTTTCTTTCTTCTTTCTTTCTTACTTTTTTCTTTCTTTCTTTTTCTTTCTTTATTTCTTTCTTTCTTCTTTCTTTCTTCCTTTATTTCTTCTTACTTTCTTTCTTTCTTTCTTTATTTTTGTTCCTTTCTTTCTTCCTTTCTTTTATCTTTCTTTCTTTCTTGTTTCTTTCTTTCTTTTTCTTTCTTTCTTTCTTTCTGTCTTTCTTTATTTTGCTTTCTCTCTTTCTTTCTTCTTACTTTATTTATTTATTTATTTTTGTTTCTTTCTTTCTTTCTTTTATCTTTCTTTCTTTCTTGTTTCTTTCTTTCTTTCTGTCTTTCTTTTCTTCCTTTCTTTCTTTTTTCTTTCTTTATTCTTTCTTTATTTCTTCTTTGTTTCTTTTTTCTTTCTTTCTTTTTTCTGTCTTTCTCTCTTTTTCTTTCTTTCTTTCTTTCATTCCGTATTTTTTTCTTTCTTCTTTCTTTTTTCTTTCTTTCTTTCTTTCTTTCTTCCTTTCTTTCTTTCTTTTTTCTTTCTTTCTTTCTTTCTTCCTTTCTTTCTTCTTTCTTCCTTTTTTCATTTTTTCTTTCCTTCTTTCTTTCTTCTATCTTTCTTTTTTCTTTCTTTCTTTCTTTCTTTCTTTCTTTCTTTCTTTCTTTCTTTCGTCTTTCTTTTTTCTTTATTTCTTTATTTCTTTATTCCTTTCTTTCTTTCTATACTTCTTTCTTTCTTTCTTTCTTTTCCTTTCTTTCTTTCTGTCTTTCTGTCTTTCTTTCTGTCTTTCTTTCTTTCTTTTTTCTTTGTTTCTTTCTTTCTTCTTTCTTTTTCTTTCTTTCTTTCTTTCTTTCTTTCTTTCTTCATTCTTTTTTCTTTATTTCTTTCTTTG
>JAVLUU010000543.1:0-2500 GCA_032206185.1 Columba guinea | reverse complement strand
TTTATTTCTTTCTTTCTGCCTTTCTTTCCTCCTTTTTCTTCTTTCTTTCTTTCTTTCTCTCTTTCTTCTTTCTTTTTTTTCTTTCTTTTTTCTTTCTTTCTTTCTTTCTTTCTTTTTTTCTTTCTTTCTTTTTTCTTTCTTTCTTTCTTTCTATCTTTTTTTCTTTCTTTCTTTTTTCTTTCTTTATTTCTTTCTATCTTTTTTCTTTCTTTCTTCATTCTTTCTTTTTTCTTTGTTTCTTACTTTCTTTCTTCCTTTCTTTCATTCTTTCTTTTTTCTTTCTTTCTTCTTTCTTTCTTTTTTTTTTCTTTCTTTCTTACTTTCTTTCTTCCTTTATTTCTTTCTTTCTTTTTTCTTTCTTTTTTGTTGCTTTCTTTCTTTTTTCTTTTTTCTTGTTTCTTTCTTTCTGTCTTTCTTTCTTTCTTCTTTCTTTCTTTTTCTTTCTTTTTCTTTCTTTCTTTCTTTCTTTCTTCTTTCTTTCTTTTTTTCTTTCTTTCTTTCTTTCTTTTTTCTTTCTTTTTTTCTTTCTTTCTTTTTTCTTTTTTCTTTCTTTCTTTCTTTTTCTTCCTTTCTTCCTCTCTGTCTTTCTTTCTTTCTTTCTTCTTTCTTTCTTTCTCTCTTTCTTTCTTTTTCTTTCTTTTTCTTTCTTTCTTTATTTTTTTCTGTCTTTCTATCATTCTTTCTTTCTTTCTTTCTTTTTCCTTCTTTCTTTCTTTCTTTCTTTTCCTTTCTTTCTTTCTGTCTTACTGTCTTTCTTTCTTTCTTTCTTCTTTCTTTCTTTCTTTCTTTCTTTCTTTCTTTCTGTCTTTCTTTCTTTCTTTTTTCTTTCTTTTTTCTTTCTTTCTTTCTTCTTTCTTTCTGTCTTTATTTCTTGCTTTTTTTCTTTGTTTCTTTCTTCTTTCTTTCATTCTTTCTTTCTTTTTTCTTTCTTCCTTTCTTTCTATCTTTCTTTCTTTCTTTTTTCTTTCTTTCTTTCTTTCTTTTTTCTTTTTTTCTTTCTTTCTTCTTTCTTTCTTTTTTCTTTCTTTCTTTCTTTCTTTCCTTCTTTTTCTTCCTTTCTTTCTTTCTTTCTGTCTTTCTTTCTGTCTTCCTTCTTTCTTTTTTCTTTCATTCTTTCTTTCTTTCTTTCTCCTTTCTTTCTTTTTTTCCTTCTTTCATTCTTTCTTTCATTCTTTTTTCTTTCTTTCTTTCTTCTTTCTTTCTTTCTTTCTTTATTTCTGTTTCTTTCTTTCTTTCTTTCTTTTATCTTTCTTTCTTTCTTTCTTGTTTCTCTCTTTCTTTTTCTATCTTTCTTTCTGTCTTTTTTTCTTTCTTTCTTCTTTCTTTCTGTCTTTCTTTCTCCTTTCTTTCTTTCTTTCTTTCTTTTCTTCCTTTCTTTCTTTTTTCTTTCTTTATTTTTTCTTTATTTCTTTTTTCTTTCTTTCTGTCTTTTTTTCTTTCTTTCTTTTTTCTTTCTTTCTTTCTTTTTCTTTCTTTCTTTCTTTCTGTCTTCCTTTCTTTCTTCTTTCTTTCTGTCTTTCTTTTTCTTTCTTTTTCTTTTTTCTTTCTTTCTTTCTTTCTTTCTTTCTTTTCTTTCTTTCTTTTCCTTTCTTCTTTCTTTCTGTCTTTCTTTTTCTTTCTTTTTCTTTTTTCTTTCTTTCTGTCTTTCCTTCTTTCTTTCTTTCTTTCTTTCGTTCTTTCTTTCTTTCTTTTCTTCTTTTTCTTTCTTTCTTTCTTACTTCTTTCTTTTTTCTTTCTTTCTTTCTATGTGTCTTTCTTTTTTTCTTTCTTCTTTCTTTCTTTCTTTTTCTTTCTTTCTTTCTTTTTTCTTTCTTCTTTCTTCTCTTTCTTTTTGTTCTTTCTTTCTTTCTTTCTTATTTCATTCTTTTTTTCTTTCTTTCTTTCTTTCTTCCTTCCTTTCTTTCTTTCATTCTTTCTTTCTTTTTCTTTATTTCTTTTTTTAGTCTTTCTTTCTTTCTTTCTTTTTCTTTATTTCTGTCTTTCTTTCTGTCTTTCTTTCTTTCTTCTTTCTTTTTTTCTTTCTTTCTTTCTTTCTTTTTTCTTTCCTTCTTTCTTTCTTTCTCTCTTTTCTTTCTTTCTTTCTTTCTGTCTTTCTTTCTGTCTTTCTTTCTATCTTTTCTTTCTTTCTTTCTTTTCTTTCTTTCTTTCTTCTTTCTTTCTTTTTTCTTTCTTTCTTTCTTTCTTTCTTTCTTTCTTTCTTTCTTCAGTATTTCTTTCTTTTTCTTTTTTATTTCTTTCTTGCTGTCTTTCTTTCTGTCTTTCTTTCCTCCTTTTTTCTTCTTTCTTTCTTTATTTCTCTCTTTCTTCTTTCTTTTTTGTTCTTTCTTTTTTCTTTCTCTCTTTCTTTCTTTTTCTTTCTTTCTTTCTTGTTTCTTTCTTTTTTCTTTCTTTCTTTCATTCTGTCTTTTTTCTTTCTTTTTCTTTCTTTATTCTTTCTTTATTTCTTCTTTCTTTCTTTTATCTTTCTTTTTTTCTTTCTTTCTTTTTTCTTTTTTTCTTT
>JAVLUU010000542.1:0-159408 GCA_032206185.1 Columba guinea | reverse complement strand
CAAGATCCCCCCCGCTCCTCACCATGGTGGTCCCGGTTCCCGTTCCGTGCCCCCCCACCGGCCGGATATCCGGCTCCGCCCGCGGGGCACGCCGGGATTTGTAGTTTCCGCTTGTGCGCCGCGCTGCCCCTCTCCGGACTACATTTCCCAGCGGGCTTTGCGCGCGCGCGGGGCATACCGGGATATATCCCCCCTCCGCGTTAACGGGGAGACGGCGGCCGGGGGTAATGGAGGCCGCGGAGCGACCGGGGGGGCGCGGTTAATAACGGGGGGGGGGGTGCGTTCATAACGGGGAGTGGGGTGTGATACCGGGAAAGGGGGGGGGAAGCGAAAAGAGGAGGGGATAACAGGGCGGCAACCGCGCATGCGCGTTCCCGCCTGGCGCAATTCATACACAGCGCATGCTCCGCGGCCAGGCCACGCCCCCTCCGTGCGCGGCCCCGCCCACCCGCCCCCGTCCAGCGCGGGAGGAGGCGGAGGCGGAGGGAGGGGGAGGAGGAGGAGGAGGAGGAGGAGGGGGAGGAAGGCGCCGCCGCCATTACAGGCCCAGCCCGCCCCGGCGGCCCCGCCGCCCCCCCGCCGCTCCCGCCGCCGCCCCGAGGGGGGACATGGCGCCTCCGCCCGCCGCCCCCGGCCCGGCCCGCCGCCGCCGCCGCCGTCACGGTGAGGAGCGAGCGATCCCGCGTTCCGCAACCCCCCCCCCCCGAGAACAATGGGGCAGCCCCACCCCCGCCCGCAGCGGCGCCCCCCGGACCGGCCCATTGCCCCGGCGGGGGGAGCCGGGGGCAGCGGGGGCCGCGGGCCGGGGAGGGGGGACACCCCGAATTGAGGCGGGGGGGGCGCGTCGCGGCGGTGGGGGTTCCCCCGCCTCTACGGGGAGACCCCCCGACACCCATTGAGGGGGGAAGAAGGGGGAGACCCCCCCATGTTTAAAGCGACCCCCGCAGGTTGAGGGGGGGTCTCCCCTTACCCCCCCCTTATCCCCCTAATTGAGGGGTTCAAGGGGTCTGACCCCCCTAAATATCACTGACCCCCCAGCAATGAGGGGGTGCGGGGGGGGGGTGCAGAACCCCCCATGAAGAGCTTGGGGGGCTCCCCCAAAGTGAGGGTTGAACCCAAAATTAAAAGGGGGGGGGGGGCGTCGCTTTTTGGGGTGTCCCCCTCTATATTTTAATTTTCCCCCTCCACGCCTGTTCCCCCCCCCAATTAAAACCCCCTTTACATCCATTAACGAACTAACGCTGCCGGGAAACGGTTCAACCCGCGGCCGCAGCTTAAACCTGCGCACAAAGATCCTTTATTCGGGGCTTTTTCCACCCAAACGGGGGCTCAGATTCCCCGGGAGTATTTTTAATTAACGTTTGATCATTTCAATTAATTTCCCCCCCCCCATTTCACCGTTTGAACGCGCGGAGGTGACGCCGGGCCCGGCGCGCTCCGCGCTGCTATTTCTAATGGCCACAATTCCACGCTTTTTACCTTATTTTTGCCCTTTTTTGGCTGCTTTCGCCCCAAAATCTGGGGCAGGATTGACGAGACCACGTGATTCCAGCGGGAAACTTAACGAACCCCCGAAATTACCAGTTAAACCCCCCCAGAATTATGAATTGAAACGCCCTGAAAGTTATCAAGTCAAACACCCCAAAATGATACATCCAAACACCCCAAATAATAAGGATTGAAACGCCCCAAATTAAACATTAAAACGCCCCAATAATAAACATTAACCCCCCCAAATTAAAAATGGAAACGTCCCAAATTAACAGTTGAAACGCCCCGATATTAAAAATTGAAACGCCCCGATATTATACATTAGAATATCCCAATATTAATAATTAGGACACCCCAATATTAATAATTATAACAACCCAATATTAATAATTATAACACCCCAATATTAATAATTATAACACCCCAATATTAATAATTAGAACACCCCAATATTATAAATTAGAACACCCCAATATTAATAATTAGAACACCCCAATATTAATAATTAGAACACCCCAATATTAATAATTAAGACGCCCCAAAATGAGAAGTTAAACCACCCCAAAATTACCCCCCCAATATTAAATATTAAACCCCTCAAAAACTACAAATTACCCCCCCCAGAATTCCCAATTAAACCCCTAAACGGCTCCCACAATTTTCCCGATTCCTCCCCCAATTTGGGGCGGCTTAATTAGCGCTAACGAGCTTCGTCAGGCTCCCGACAGCGCCCGGAAAGCTCAGCTGAAGTTGTTGTGATTTCCCTCCCCGGTTTACCCCGGTTTTGGTGTTTTGGGGCGTCGAGATCGGCTGGAAACGGGATTTATTGCGGCCGCAAATTTGGGGTGGAAAAGCCATTTTTGGGGTGTCGGCGCAGCCTAATTAGCGGCGTTAATTGGCGCTCGTCGGTCTTTGCTCCTCGGGTCCTTTGGCCCCGGTGACTCAATGTGGACCTTGTCCCGGTTTATTGGCCTCGGTGACGAGTTTTGGGTTCAGCAGCTCCCGGGACGGGGCCATTAACCGAGGTGGTGGCGCCGCTAATGAGCTGCTTGGGTAATTAACGGCCCGTTCCCCGCCGCCGAGACGTCGCCGGTTGGGTTTGGGTTGGTTGAACAAGGTCCCCATCGCCACCACCAAGACGTCTCCAGTTGGTTGAACATCCCCGGTTGGGTTTGGGTGGTTGATCATCTCCAGTTGGGTTTGGGTGGTTGATCATCCCCAGTTGGGTTTGGGTTGGTCGATCATCTCCAGTTGGGTTTGGGTGGTTGATCATCTCCAGTTGGGTTTGGGTGGTTGATCATCTCCAGTTGGGTTTGGGTTGGTCGATCATCTCCAGTTGGGTTTGGGTGGTTGATCATCTCCAGTTGGGTTTGGGTTGGTCGATCATCTCCAGTTGGGTTTGGGTGGTTGATCATCTCCAGTTGGGTTTGGGTGGTTGATCATCTCCAGTTGGGTTTGGGTGGTTGATCATCCCCAGTTGGGTTTGGGTGGTTGATCATCTCCAGTTGGGTTTGGGTGGTTGATCATCTCCAGTTGGGTTTGGGTGGTTGATCATCTCCAGTTGGGTTTGGGTGGTCGATCATCTCCAGTTGGGTTTGGGTTGGTCGATCATCTCCAGTTGGGTTTGGGTGGTTGATCATCTCCAGTTGGGTTTGGGTGGTTGATCATCCCCGGTTGGATTTGGGTGGTTGATCATCCCCAGTTGGGTTTGAGGCTGTTGGGTTGAACATCTCTGGGGTTGTTGGTGGCAAAGCCAAGAGCTCAGCCCAACGAGAACTCAACCCAACAAGGGCTCAACCAACAAGAACTTGGGCTCAACCCAGCGAGAACTCAACCCAACAAGGGCTCAACCAACGGGAACTTGGGCTCAGCCCAGTGATAACTTGACCCAATGAGGGCTCGACCCAATGAGGGCTCAACCCAATGGGAACTCAACCCAACGGGAACTCAGCCCAACAAGGGCTTAACCCAACAATAACTCGACCCAACAAGAACTGGAACCCATGATAACTTGACCCAAGGAGACCTCAACCCAACAAGAGCTCAACCCAACGATAATTTGACCCAATGAGAGCTCAACTCAACCAGAGCTTGACCCAACAAGAGCTTGACCCAATGAGAGCTCAACCCAACAAGAGCTTGACCCAATGAGAGCTCAATCCAATGAGAACTCGACCCAACGAGAGCTCAACCCAACAAGAACTTACCCAACGAGGGCTCAAGCAATGAGGACTTGGGCTCAACCCAACGGAACTTGACCGCCTGATAACTGGACCCAACGAGGACTCAACCCAACAAGAACTGACCTCAGCAACTCAACCCCAGCTCAGCTCAACCCGCCCGCTCCCCCCAGCGCCGCGTTGACCACGATCCCACCCCGCTGGGTGCGGTTTGTCCCGACTTGGGCGGCGGGTTCAGTTTCCTCCCGTTTTCCCATCAAAACCCCAATTTCACCATTATTTTTACCCACAGGGAGGACGAGGATCCCGCCGGTCGTTAACCTCAAATAACGAACAAACCCTTAATCCCGGGAGCCGTTTTTAAGCCTGATTTCCATGGTTTTGGGGTGGAAACGCAAGTTCCACGATTCCCTCCGTTCCACCTCAAAAAATGCTGGAAAACGACCCGAGTTAAGATGTTAATTCCCCCCCAAACTAATCCCAAACTACTACGAAATCCTACGAGTTCCTGCGGAAAATGAAGCGGGTTTTAGTCCGAGCGGCGGCGCTCGGGATCATCCCCGAACCGGCGCTCGGGATCATCCCCAAACTGGTGCTCGGGATCATCCCCGAACCGGCGCTCGGGATCATCCCCAAACTGGTGCTCGGGATCATCCCCAAACTGGTGCTCTGGATCATCCCCAAACCGGCGCTCGGGATCATCCCCAAACTGGTGCTCTGGATCATCCCCAAACCGGCGCTCGGGATCATCCCCAAACTGGTGCTCGGGATCATCCCCAAACTGGTGCTCGGGATCATCCCCAAACTGGTGCTCGGGATCATCCCCAAACTGGTGCTCGGGATCATCCCCGAACCGGCGCTCGGGATCATCCCCGAACTGGTGCTCTGGATCATCCCCAAACCGGCGCTCGGGATCATCCCCGAACCGGCGCTCGGGATCATCCCCGAACCGGCGCTCGGGATCATCACCAAACCGGCGCTCGGGATCATCCCCGAACCGGCGCTCGGGCGCCTCTCAGAGCTTCGGTCGCATAGTTTTGCCTCTTTCCTTTCTATTTTCCAAACGTTTGACCCCGTTGGGCCCCGTTTGCCCCCATGGTGACCCCATAGGAGCGTTAAGCCGCCGCTAAACTCAGTATTAAATCCAAAGCGAAGGGAGAACGGGGCCGTTTGTGTTATTGGGTTGTTTCCGCGCCCGGGAAGCGAATCCTTCGGGGACCTTGGCGTTGGGTTCGTGGTTTGTGGACGACGGGGAAAGCGGGTGGAATCGGGTCAAATTTTGACCTTTACGCCCATTTCGGGTGTTAAGCCGGTGCTAAACTCGGTATTAAATCCAAAGCAAAGGGGGAATGGGGTGGTTTGTGCTCTTCGGTTGTTTCCGCGCCCGGGAAGCGAATCCTTTGGGGACCCCGGCGTTGGGGTCGTGGTTTGTGGATGACGGGGAAATGGGTGGAAAACGGGCGGAATCGGGTGGGGTTTTGGCGTTTCGGAGCTGACGCTGGTTCCTCTCTGTCCCGCCCCCAGGTGGAGACGCCGCCCGCCCGCCCCGCGGGCCCCCGCGCCAACTGAAGAGCCGCCGGCACAACATGGGCGCCGGTGCCGCCGCCGCCGCGGCGTGAGCGCCGCCACCGCCCCGCCGCGCCGCCAACCCCTCTCTGGATCGACCGGGCGGGCCAGGATGTGTGGGCGATGATGATGGCGAGGAAGCAAGATGTCCGCGTGCCCACCTACAACGTCAGCGTGGTGGGTCTGTCCGGCACCGAGAAAGACAAAGGCCAGTGCGGGGTGGGCAAATCCTGCCTGTGCAACCGCTTCGTGCGGCCCGGCGCCGACCAGTTCCACCTGGACCACACGTCGGTGCTCAGCACCAGCGATTTCGGGGGGCGCGTGGTCAACAACGACCACTTTCTGTACTGGGGGGAGGTGGTGCGGGCGCTGGAGGACGGCGGCGAGTGCCGCGCGCAGGTGGTGGAGCAGACGGAGTTCATCGACGACCAGACGTTCCAGCCGCACCGCAGCACGGCGCTGCAGCCCTACATCAAGCGCGCGCGGCCGCCACCAAGCTGGCGTCGGCCGAGAAGCTCATGTACTTCTGCACGGACCAGCTGGGGCTGGAGCAGGACTTTGAGCAGAAGCAGATGCCGGAGGGGAAGCTGCTGGTGGACGGGTTCCTGCTGTGCGTCGACGTCAGCCGCGGCATGAACAGGAACTTCGACGAGCAGCTCAAGTTCGTGTCCAACCTCTACAACCAGCTGGCCAAGACCAAGAAGCCCGTGGTGGTGGTGCTGACCAAGTGCGACGAGGGCGTGGAGCGCTACATCCGCGACGCGCACGCCTTCGCGCTCAGCAAGAAGAACCTGCAGGTGGTGGAGACGTCGGCCCGCTCCAACGTCAACGTGGACCTGGCGTTCAGCACCCTGGTGCAGCTCATCGACAAGAGCCGCGGCAAGACCAAGATCATCCCGTACTTCGAGGCGCTGAAGCAGCAGAGCCAGCAGATCGCCGCCGCCAAGGACAAGTACGAGTGGCTGGTGGGGCGCATCGTCAAGAACCACAACGAGCCGTGGGCCAACGTGAGCCGCAAGATGCAGAACGCGCCCGAGTACCAGGACTACGTGTACCTGGAGGGGACGCCCAAGGCCAAGAAGCTCTTCCTGCAGCACGTGCAGCGCCTCAAGCACGAGCACGTGGAGCGGCGCCGCAAGGCGTTCCTGGCGGCGCTGCCGCAGGCGCTGGACGCGCTGCTCCCCGAGCTGGACGAGATCGAGCAGCTGAGCTGCTCCAAAGCGCGCAAGCTCCTGGAGACCAAGGCGGACTTCCCCAAGTGGTTCGTGGTGCTGGACGAGACGCCCTGGGACGCCACGGGCCACGTGGACGACGTGGACGACGAGCGCGTCCCCTTCGACCTGCTGGAGACGCCGGCGGCCGAGCAGATCTACGAGGCGCACCGGGAGAAGCTGCGCGACGAGCGGAAACGCGCCGAGATGCGGCGGGCGTTCAAGGAGAACCTGGAGACGTCGCCGTTCGTCACGCCGGGGAAGCCCTGGGAGGAGGCGCGGAGCTTCATCATGAGCGAGGACTTCTACCTGTGGCTGGACGAGGCGGTTTACATGGACATTTACGGCAAGCACCAAAAGCAGCTCATCGAGAAGGCCAAGGAGGAGTTCCAGGAGCTGCTCCTGGAGTACTCGGAGCTGTTCTACGAGCTGGAGCTGGACGCCAAGCCCAGCAAGGAGAAGATGGGGGTGATCCAGGAGGTGCTGGGCGAGGAGCAGCGCTTCAAGGCGCTGCAGAAGCTGCAGGCCGAGCGCGACGCGCTGATCCTCAAGCACATCCACTTCGTGTACCACCCCACCAAGGAGACGTGTCCCAGCTGCCCGCTCTGCGTGGACTCGCGCGTCGAGCAGCTCCTGGGCTCCCGCTTCACCCGCACCCCCAAAACGCAGCCGGAGCCCGGCGTGGACCGGCTCAACCTGGTGATCCTGGGCAAGGACGGGCTGGCGCGCGAGCTGGCCAACGAGATCCGCGCGCTCTGCACCAGCGACGACCGCTACGTCATCGAGGGCAAGGTGTACGAGCTGGCGCTGCGGCCCATCGAGGGCAACGTGCGCCTGCCCGTCAACGCCTTCCAGACCCCCACGTTCCAGCCCCACGGCTGCCTCTGCCTCTACAACTCCAAGGAGTCGCTGTCCTACGTGGTGGAGAGCATCGAGAAGAGCCGCGAGTCCACGCTGGGCCGGCGCGACGGCCACCCGGGCAACCTGCCGCTCACGCTCATCCTGGTGAACAAGCGCGGGGACGCGGGCGGCGAGACGCTGCACGGGCTGATCCAGCAGGGCCAGCAGATCGCCAGCAAGCTGCAGTGCGTCTTCCTCGACCCCGGCATCGGCTACGGCCGCAACATCAACGAGAAGCAGATCGGGCAGGTGCTCAAGGGCCTCCTGGACTCCAAGCGCAACCTCAACCTGCTCGGCGACCGGAAAGAGCCGGCGGACGCCGACCTGCGCGTCGTCATGTGCCTCATGTGCGGGGACCCGTTCGGCGCCGACGACGTGCTGGGGCCCGTGCTGCAGTCGCCCTCGTGCCGCCCCGGCGGCTCCGCCGGCTCCGTGGTGCTGGATTTGGCCGTGGGGCCGCACAAGCGGCGCGTGGAGCTGTCGCTGCTCTCCTACCACGCGTCCTTCGGGCTGCGCAAGTCCCGCCTGGTGCACGGCTACGTGCTGTTCTACTCGGCGCAGCGCCGCGCCTCGCTGGCCACGCTGCGCGCCTTCCTGTGCGAGCTGCAGGACGTGGTGCCCGTGCAGCTCGTGGCGCTGACCGACGGCGCCGCCGCCGCCGACCTCCCGGACAACGACCTGAGCCGCGAGCAGCTGAGCGAGGGCGAGGAGATCGCGCAGGACGTGGACGGGCGCTTCGCCGCCCTGCCCGGCGCTCAGCCGCAGCGCAAGCTGGAGCTGTTCCACGCCTTCCTCAAGGACGCGGCCGAGAAGAAGACGCTGGTGGAGGCCGCGCACATGTACGACGCGGCGGCCGAGGCCTCCGGCGAGGACGCCGCCTTCAACTCGCCGCGCGCCGGCTCGCCGCTCTGCAACTCCAACCTGCCCGACTCCGAGGAGGACGCCGAGCCCCCCGGGTACAGCCCGTTCCGCGACGACCCCAAGGACCATTCCAAGCTCTCCATGGAGCTCGAGGGCAACGACGGCTTGTCCTTCATCTCCGTGGTGAGCGCCTTCGAGAACAAGCTCAACAACAAGGTGCCGCCGCCGGTGAAGCCCAAGCCCCCCGTCCATTTTGAGCTGGGCAAGGCCGATTTGGCGTATCTGGAGCAGGGGCACCGCGACGGGCGCCGCAAGTCGCTGTCGGCGGGCTCGTGGCTCCCCGCCGACTGCTTCGACCCTTCCGACTACGCCGAGCCCATGGACGCGGTGGCGCGGCCGCGCGCCGAGGAGGAGAACATCTACTCGGTGCCGCACGACAGCACCCAGGGCAAGATCATCACCGTGCGCAACATCAACAAGGCGCAGTCCAACGGCGGCGCCAACAACGGCTCGGACAGCGAGATGGACACGGGCTCGCTGGAGCGCGCCCGGCACGGCCGCGCCAAGCCCGGGCTGTACCGCGCGCGCTGCTCGCGCCTCGGCCGCTTCGCCGGCTACCGCGGCAGCGTGGGCGTGGGCAGCGACGACGAGCTGGGGCCCGGCAGGAAGAAGGACGAGGAGCAGAGCGCCCCGTACAAGGGCGACAACGCCGGGGGGCCCTACGAGGCGGCGGACGGGGAGGACCCGCGGCGCAGGAACATCCTGCGCAGCCTCCGCAGGACGACCAAGGTGCCGCTTCCGCCTTTCCGGGGCCGCTCGGTGGGCGTTGACCCGGCGGATGGGGGCGGGGAGGGGTTGGGTTGGTGGGTTGTGCGGCCTTTGCGGCGGCTCCGTCCTCGGCGCGGGCGTTTGGTGGTGTTGGTTGCCAGTTGGTTGGTATTGGGTCCGTTGGGATCGATAACAGTCTGTTGGGATCAGTAATAGTCCGCTGGGATCGATAATAGTCTCTTGGGATCGATAATAGTCCATTGGGATCAGTAATAGTCCGTTAAGACGGATAACAGTCCGTTGGGATCAATAACAGTCCGTTGGGATCAGTAATAGTCTGTTGGGATCAGTAATAGTCTGTTGGGATCAATACTAGTCCACTGGGATCAATAATAGTCCGTTGGGATCGATAACAGTCTGTTGGGATGGATAACAGTCCATTGGGATTGAAAATAGTCTGTTGGGATCGATAATAATCTATTGGGATCAATAATAGTCCGTTGGGATCGATAATAGTCCACTGGGATCAATAATAGTCAGTTGGGATCAATAATAATCCACTGGGATCAATAACAGTCCACTGGCTGTTGTTTTGGGGCAGTTTGGGTGACTCTGGCTGTTCTCCTGTGCCCGGTGCCGCGGACGCGCCGGCTGTTGTTCTGGGGCGGTTTGGGTGACTCTGGTTGTTCTCCTGTGCCTGGTGCTATGGACGCGCCGGCTGTTGTTCTGGGGCGGTTTTGGTGACTCTGGCTGTTCTCCTGTGCCCGGTGCTATGGACGCACCGGCTGTTGTTCTGGGGGTTTGGTGACTCTGGCTGTTCTGTGCCTGGTGCTATGGACGCGCCGGCTGTTGTTCTGGGGCGGTTTTGGTGACTCTGGCTGTTCTGTGCCCGGTGCTATGAATGCGCCGGCTGTTGTTCTGGGGCAGTTTTGGTGACTCTGGCTGTTCTGTGTCCGGTGTTGTGGACGTGCCGGCTGTTGTTCTGGGTGTTTTGGGTGACACTGGCTGTTCTGTGCCCGGTGCTATGGACGTGCCGGCTGTTGTTCTGGGGCGGTTTGGGTGACACTGGTTGTTCTCCTGTGCCCGGTGCTATGAACGCACCGGCTGTTGTTCTGGGGTGGTTTCGGTGACTCTGGCTGTTTTGTGCCCGGTGCTATGGACGCGCCGGCTGTTGTTCTGGGGCGGTTTGGGTGACACTGGTTGTTCTCCTGTGCCCGGTGCTATGAACGCACCGGCTGTTGTTCTGGGGCGGTTTCGGTGACTCTGGCTGTTCTGTGCCCGGTGCTATGAACGCACCGGCTGTTGTTCTGGGTGGTTTGGGTGACTCTGGCTGTTCTGTGCCCGGTGCCGTGGACACACCGGTTGTTGTTCGGGGGTATTGGTGACTCTACCTGTTCTCCTGTGCCCGGTGCCGTGGACGCGCCGGCTGTTGTTCTGGGGCGGTTTGGGTGACTCTGGCTGTTCTGTGCCCGGTGCTGTGGATGCGCCGGCTGTTGTTCTGGGGCGGTTTCGGTGACTCTGGCTGTTCTGTGCCTGGTGCTGTGGATGCGCCGGCTGTTGTTCTGGGGCGGTTTGGGTGACACTGGTTGTTCTCCTGTGCCCGGTGCTATGAACGCACCGGCTGTTGTTCTGGGGCGGTTTCGGTGACTCTGGCTGTTCTGTGCCCGGTGCTATGAACGCGCCGGCTGTTGTTCTGGGGCGGTTTGGGTGACTCTGGTTGTTCTCCTGTGCCTGGTGCTATGAACGAGCCGGCTGTTGTTCTGGGGCGGTTTGGGTGACTCTGGCTGTTCTGTGCCTGGTGCTATGAACGCGCCGGCTGTTGTTCGGGGGCGGTTTGGGTGACTCTGGCTGTTCTCCTGTGCCCGGTGCTATGGACGCACCGGCTGTTGTTCTGGGGGTTTGGTGACTCTGGCTGTTCTGTGTCCGGTGCTGTGGATGCGCCGGCTGTTGTTCTGGGGCGGTTTGGGTGACTCTGGCTGTTCTGTGTCCGGTGCTGTGGACGCGCCGGCTGTTGTTCGGGGGCGGTTTGGGTGACTCTGGCTGTTCTGTGCCCGGTGCTGTGGATGCACCGGCTGTTGTTCTGGGGCGGTTTTGGTGATTCTGGCTGTTCTGTGCCCGGTGCCGTGGACGCACCAGCTGTTGTTCTGGGGTGGTTTTGGTGACTCTGGCCGTTCTGTGCCCGGTGCTATGGATGCGCCGGCTGTTGTTCTGGGTGGTTTTGGTGATTCTGGCTGTTCTCCTCACCGGCTGTTCGGTGGGTTTTGGTGACTGGCCGTTCTCCTGTGCCCGGGGCTGTGGACACACCAGCTGTTGTTTTGGGGTAGTTTTGGTGACTCTGGCTGTTCTGTGCCTGGTGCCGTGGACGTGCCGGCTGTTGTTCGGGGGTATTGGTGACTCTACCTGTTCTCCTGTGCCCGGTGCTATGGACGCGCTGACTGTTGTTCTGGGGTGGTTTTGGTGACTCTGGCTGTTCTGTGCCCGGTGCTATGAACGCGCCGGCTGTTGTTTTGGGGCGGTTTCAGTGACTCTGGCTGTTCTGTGCCTGGTGCTGTGGACGCGCCGGCTGTTGTTCTGGGGCGGTTTCGGTGACTCTGGCTGTTCTGTGCCCGGTGCTGTGGACGTGCCGGCTGTTGTTCTGGGGCAGTTTCGGTGACTCTGGCTGTTCTATGCCCGGTGCTATGAACGCACCGGCTGTTGTTCTGCGGCGGTTTCGGTGACTCTGGCTGTTCTGTGCCCAGTGCTATGAACGCGCCGGCTGTTGTTCTGGGGCAGTTTCGGTGACTCTGGCTGTTCTGTGCCCGGTGCTATGAACGCGCCGGCTGTTGTTCTGGGGCGGTTTCGGTGACTCTGGCTGTTCTGTGCCTGGTGCTGTGGACGCGCCGGCTGTTGTTCTGGGGCGGTTTCGGTGACTCTGGCTGTTCTGTGCCCGGTGCTGTGGACGTGCCGGCTGTTGTTCTGGGGCAGTTTCGGTGACTCTGGCTGTTCTATGCCCGGTGCTATGAACGCGCCGGCTGTTGTTCTGGGGCAGTTTCGGTGACTCTGGCTGTTCTGTGCCCGGTGCTATGAACGCGCCGGCTGTTGTTCTGGGGCAGTTTCGGTGACTCTGGCTGTTCTGTGCCCGGTGCTATGAACGCGCCGGCTGTTGTTCTGGGGCGGTTTCGGTGACTCTGGCTGTTCTGTGTCCGGTGCTGTGGATGCGCCGGCTGTTGTTCTGGGGCAGTTTCGGTGACTCTGGCTGTTCTGTGCCCGGTGCTATGAACGCGCCGGCTGTTGTTCTGGGGCGGTTTCGGTGACTCTGGCTGTTCTGTGCCCGGTGCTATGAACGCACCGGCTGTTGTTCTGGGGCGGTTTCGGTGACTCCGGCTGTTCTCCCGCAGAAGCCGAAGGCGCCGAAGCCGCGGGCGCCGCTGCCGAAGGGCCCCTGGGAAAGCAGCTACTTCGGGGTCCCCCTGGGCAGCGTCGTCACCCCCGAGCGGCCCATCCCCCTCTTCATCGAGCGCTGCATCGACTTCATCGAGGCCACAGGTTGGGGCAAAACGCCGCGGGATCGGGAAAATCACCCCACGCGGGAACCGGGAACCGGGAGATTCCGCCCCGGCTGTTGCTGGGAAAGCGGCAAATTCTGCCCCGGAAATTCGGGGGAGGGTGGAAAATTCCACCCTCGAATTTTCAGGGAAAGTGTCAAATTCTGCCCTGGATTTTCTTGGGAAAATGTCCAATTCCTCCCTGGAATTTTGGGGTAAAATGTCCAATTCTGCCCCGGGATTTTAGGTTAAAATGTCCAATTCTCCCCTGGAAATTTGGGGTAAAATGTCCAATTCTTCCCTAGAATTTTGGGTTAAAATGTCTAATTCTTCCCTGAAATTTTGGGGTAAAATGTCCAATTCCTCCCTGGAATTTTGGGGTAAAATATCCAGTTCTTCTCTGAAATTTTGGGTTAAAATGTCCAATTCCTCCCTGGAATTTTGGGGTAAAATGTCCAATTCTTCTCTGGAATTTTGGGTTAAAATATCCAATTCTGCCCCGGGATTTTGGGTTAAAACGTCCAATTCTCTCCTGGGATTTTGGGTTAAAATGTCCAATTTTTCCCCTGGAATTTTGGGTTAAAATATCCAATTCTGCCCCGGGATTTTGGGTTAAAACGTCCAATTCTCTCCTGGGATTTTGGGTTAAAACGTCCAATTCCCCGCCGGGATTTTGGGTTAAAACGTCCAATTCTCTCCTGGGATTTTGGGTTAAAACGTCCAATTCCCCGCCGGGATTTTGGGCACCGTGCCGTTCTCCGGCGGGATCGGGGCTGGGTTCCGGCGCTGGGACGGCGGCCCCTTCCCACCCCCCGCTGCCGCCCCCCAGGCCTGAGCACCGAGGGCATTTACCGCGTCAGCGGGAACAAGTCGGAGATGGAAAGTCTGCAGCGCCAGTTCGACCAGGGTAACCAGAGCCCCCCTGCACCCCAAAACCCCTCGGGCACCCCCACCCCATCCCCCAAAACCCTTTCGGGGGGGTTTCTCCCATGTCCCGGCATTTCGGGGTCCCTGGGGGGTGCAGTGACCCCCATGTCCCCCCCATGCTCCCCCCTTAATGTTTTGGGGTCCCCAGGGGGGTACGACCCCCTTTGTCCCATCTTGGGGTCCATGGGGGTGCTGTGACCCCCATGTCCCAGCATTTCAGGGTCCCCGGGGGGTGTGACCACCATTGTCCCATCCTGGGGGTCCCGGGGGGATGTGACCCCCATGTCCCGGCATTTCGGGGTCTGTGGGGGTGCTGTGTCCCCAATGTCCTCCCATGTCCCCCATGTCCCCCATTGGTGTTTTGGGGTCCCTGGGTGGATGTGACCCCCATGTCCCAGCATTTTAGGGTCCCTGGGGGTGCTGTGACCCCCATGTCCCCCCAGACCCCCATGTCCCCCCTTGATGTTTTGGGGTCCCTGGGTGGATGTGACCCCTATGTCCCAGCATTTTGGGGTCCCTGGGGGTGCTGTGACCCCTGTGTCCCCCCGTGTCCCCCCAGACCCCCATATCCCCCATTGGTGTTTTGGGGTCCCTGCGTGGATGTGACCCCCATGTCCCCCCAGACCCCCATATCCCCCATTGGTGTTTTGGGGTCCCTGGGGGTGCTGTGACCCCCATGTCCCTCCGTGTCCCCCCAGGCCCCCATGTCCCCCATTGGTGTTTTGGGGTCCCTGGGGGTGCTGTGACCCCCATGTCCCCCGAGACCCCCATGTCCCCCATTGGTGTTTTGGGGTCCCTGGGGGTGCTGTGAGCCCCATGTCCCCCCAGACCCCCATGTCCCCCATTGGTGTTTTGGGGTCCCTGGGGGTGCTGTGAGCCCCATGTCCCCCCAGACCCCCATGTCCCCCATTGGTGTTTTGGGGTCCCTGGGTGGATGTGACCCCCATGTTCCCCATTGGTGTTTTGGGGTCCCCGGGGTGCTGTGTCCCATGTGTCCCCATGTCCCCCCAGACCCCCATGTCCCCCATTGGTGTTTTGGGGTCCCTGGGGGTGCTGTGAGCCCCATGTCCCCCCAGACCCCCATGTCCCCCATTGGTGTTTTGGGGTCCCTGGGTGGATGTGACCCCCATGTCCCCCATTGGTGTTTTGGGGGTCCCCGGGGTGCTGTGACCCCCATGTCCCAGCATTTTGGGGTCCCTGGGGGTGCTGTGACCCCCGTGTCCCCCCGTGTCCCCCCAGACCACGGTCTGGACCTGGCGGAGAAGGATTTCACGGTGAACACGGTGGCGGGCGCCATGAAGAGCTTCTTCTCGGAGCTGCCGGAGCCGCTCGTCCCCTACGCCATGCAGGTGGAGCTGGTGGAGGCCCACAGTGAGTCCTCATTAACCTCCATTAACACCCCCGAGCTCGTTAGTGCGCTCACCTCATTAATCCAGCCCTTAAAACCCCATTTACGGCGCGTCGTGGTTAAAATTCGCCCCCATTTTTAGCCCCGTCCCGGGTGGGTTTTTGGGGTCACCCAAATGTGTGAGGGCTGGTGGCCCCAAAACCCCCCCAAGAAAAACCCCTGGGGGGTCATGGTGAGTGTTTCTCCCCCAAAATCCGCTTTTCCCCCCAGAAATCAACGACCGGGAGCAGAAGCTGCACGCGCTGAAGGACGTGCTGAAGAAGTTCCCCAAGGAAAACTACGAGGTCTTCAAATACGTCATCGCCCACCTGAACAAGTGCGTGGGTTTGGGGATTCGGTGGGGGGGGACGGGGGGGGCAAAGATGGCGGCGCCAGAATCGCCTCAGGGTCCAAATGGCGCCAGAATCACCTCAAAAAATGGCGCCAGAATCGCCTCATGGCGCCAGAATCACCTCAGGGTCCAAATGTTACTAAAATTACCTCAGGGCTCAAAATGTCCCCAAAATCACCTCAAAAAAAGGCGCCAAACTCACCTCAGGGTCAAAATGGCACCAGAATCCCCTCAGGGCCAAAAT
The DNA here is from genome assembly GCA_032206185.1 of Columba guinea. NCBI lineage: Eukaryota > Metazoa > Chordata > Aves > Columbiformes > Columbidae > Columba > Columba guinea. The sequence continues at coordinate 143,997 of JAVLUU010000542.1, read as the reverse complement.
GGCGCCAAAATCACCTCAAAAAATGGCGCCAGAATCCCCTCAGGGTCAAAATGGCGCCAGAATCACCTCAGGGGTCAAAATGGCGCCAGAATCACCTCAAAAAAAAGGCGCCAAACTCACCTCAGGGTCAAAATGGCGCCAAAATCACCTCAAAAAATGGCGCCAGATTCACCTCAGGGTCAAAATGGTGCCAGAATCCCCTCAAAAAAAGGCACCAAACTCACCTCAGGGTCAAAATGGCGCCAGAATCAGCTCAGGGCTCAAAATGGCACCAGAATCACCTCAGGGTCAAAATGGCGCCAAAATCACCTCAAAAAATGGCGCCAGATTCACCTCAGGGTCAAAATGGTGCCAGAATCCCCTCAAAAAAAGGCGCCAAACTCACCTCAGGGTCAAAATGGCGCCAAAATCACCTCAAAAAATGGCGCCAGAATCCCCTCAGGGTCAAAATGGCGCCAGAATCCCCTCAGGGCCCCGAAGTGCCCGGCCCTGACGGTGCCGCCGTGCCCCGTGTCCGCAGGGTCAGCCACAACCACCGCGTCAACCTGATGACGAGCGAGAACCTGTCCATCTGCTTCTGGCCCACGCTGATGCGCCCCGACTTCAGCACCATGGACGCGCTGACGGCCACGCGCACCTACCAGACAATCATCGAACTCTTCATCCACCAGTGCCCCTTCTTTTTCTACAACCGGCCCCTCCTGGACCCCCCCGGCCCCGCCGCCCCCTTCGCGCCGCCCTCGCCGCCCCGGACCCCCCCGCCGTCGCCGCACTCGCCGGTGCAGCCGCTGCTGGAGCAGCACTCGCTGTGAGACGGCGACGAGCCCGCGCAAACACTACGAGCCCGCGCGCGGCACACGGCGCGGACCTGCCCGGCTTGGGGCTCCCAAAGGGGGGTGGGGCGGTTTGTGGGGGTGGGGAGGGGGGGTGTTGGCGCTTCGGACGCTTCTCCGGGCGCCCCCGGGTGTTTTGGTGCCGCCCAAGCCCCTGAGGTGCGGTTGGGGGGTCTTGTGGAGCTGCTCGCGGTGGCCACGGCGCGGCCAACGGGGTTCAACAAAGCTTGAGGATCGTCCAACAAAGCTTGGGGATCATCCAACAAAGCTTGAGGATCATCCAGCAAAGCTTGGGGATCATCCAACGGAGCTTGAGGATCATCCAACATGGCCCAACAGAGCTTGAGGATCATCCAACGGGGTTCCATGAAGCTTGAGGATCGTCCAACATGGCCCAACAGAGCTTGACGTTCATCCAACAAAGCTTGAGGATCATACAACATGGCCCAACGGAGCTTGAGGATCATCCAACGGAGCTTGAGGATCATCCAACGTGGCCCAACGAAGCTTGAGGGTCGTCCAGCGTGGCCCAACAGAGCTTGAGGATCATCTGATGGCCCAACAAAGCTTGAGGCTCATCCAGCAAAGCTTGAGGATTGTCCAGCGTGGCCCAACAGAGCTTGAGGATCATCCAATGTGGCCCAACAAAGCTTGACGATCGTCCGCCATGGTCTGAGATGCCCCAAGGCCCGTCCAACGTGACCCAACGTGGCGTGATGCTCGTTCACCACGGGCCCCAGCGTCGCTCCAGGTTCATCCAACGGGACCCAACAGCTCTTGAGGTTCATCCAACGGGACCCAACAGCTCTTGAGGTTCATCCAACGGGACCCAACGGCTCTTGAGGCTCATCCAATGGGACCCAACGGCTCTTGAGGTTCATCCAACGGGACCCAACGGCTCATGAGGCTCATCCAACATGGTCCAACTTGGGTCGTGGCTCATCCAAAGTCCCTCAAGGCCCCTCCAACGTGGTCCAACGTGGCTCGAGGTTCATCCAACATGGTCCAATGGCTCTTGAGGTTCATCCAACGTGGTCCAACGTCCCTCAAGGCCCGTCCGCCGTGGTCAACGTGGGTCGTGGCTCATCCAATGGGGCTCGAGGCCCGTCCCAAGTCTTGAGGCTCGGCCACCGTGGCCAATCGCGGCCCCCGACTCGCCGGCCCCCCCCAGGACTCACCTAATGTGTCCCCAGGGTCCACCCGACGTCACCGACGTGTCCCCAGAGTCCACCCAGCGTCACCAACTTGTCCCCCAGGTCTACTTGACGTCACCAACGTGTCCCCGGGATCCACCCAACGTGTCCCCAAGGTCCAACCAACGTCACTGACGTGTCCCCAGCGTCACCCATGTGTCCCAAGGTCCACCCGACGTCACCGACGTGTCCCCGGGATCCACCCAACGTGTCCCCAACGTCCACCCCGACGTCACCGACGTATCCCCAGAGTCCACCCAACGTCACCAACTTGTCCCCCAGGTCCACCTGACGTCACCAACATGTCCCCGGGATCCACCCAACGTGTCCCCAAGGTCCAACCAACGTCACTGACGTGTCCCCAGCGTCACCCGTGTGTCCCAAGGTCCACCCGACGTCACTGACGTGTCCCCGGGATCCACCCAACGTGTCCCCAAGGTCCATCCTGATGTCACCGACGTGTCCCCAGAGTCCACCCAACGTCACCAACTTGTCCCCCAGGTCTACTTGACATCACCAACGTGTCCCCAGGATCCACCCAACGTGTCCCCAAGGTCCAGCAAATGTCACTGATGTGTCCCCCAGCGTCACCCGTGTGTCCCAAGGTCCACCCGACGTCACCGACGTGTCCCCAGGATCCACCCGACGTGTCCCCAGAGTCCACCCAACGTCACCAACTTGTCCCCCAGGTCTACTTGACGTCACCAACATGTCCCCGGGATCCACCCAACGTGTCCCCAAGGTCCATCTGATGTCACCGACGTGTCCCCCAGGGTCCACCCCATGTCACCAACTTGTCCCCCAGGTCTACTTGACGTCACCCACGCGTCCCCAGGATCCACCCGACGTCACCGACGTGTCCCCAACGTGTCCCCAACGTGTCCCCGTTGCCGCCCCTCCCCCATTTCCCACGCAGCACTTACCGGCGGGGGAGGGGTGGCCCCTCCCCCCACCCCCTTCTTTTGAGCCGGATTTGGGGTTCTTTTCCCCCCCTCCAGAAAAGCCCATTTTGGGGCCAAAAAGGCGCAATTTGGGCTGGAGTCGCCCGGACGCCTGGGTCCTCCCCGGACGCCTGGGTCCCCCCCCGGACGCCTGGGTCCTCCCCGGACGCCTGGGTCCCCCCCCGGACGCCTGGGTCCCCCCCCGGCTCCCAGTCCCGGGGTGGTTTTAAACTGGATTTTCATGGTACCAACTGGGAGCGGCCCCCTCCCCCCTCCCGGGTCTTCGCACTTTAAAAACGCCCCAAAACTGCCCCTCCCCCCCCACACCCCCCCCAGGGCCAGGACCCCAAAAAACCCCAAAAAAGGGCTTTTTTCCCCCCAATTTCACGCTTGAAAACGGACCCCGGCCTTTGGGGGCATTTCTGGGGTAAGAAACGGCAAAATCGGGCAAAACGGAACCGGAAAGAGGCCCCTCAAAATGGGGCAAAACGCGGGCGTTTTAACCAGTTCCGCGGCCTCCGCCATTTTGGGCCAAAAAGCCCCGATTTGGGGGACTTTTTTCAACCCGTTCCTGTGGATTTTGGGTTTTCCAAACCCCAATTTTGGGGGCAAAACCGCAAAACTCATCATTTTTCAACCACCGCCTCAATTCTTTCAAGAAACCCCCAAATTCTTCCCCCAATTCACAAAAACCACCAAAACCCCCCCAAAAAAAAACCCCCTCAAATCCCAAATGGATGTTTCCGCCCCAAAAAAGCGGCGGTTTGGGGTTTTTTGGGCGCGATTTTCCCATTTTTTGGTATTTTTTAGGGTTTAACAAAAACTCCGCCCGTAGTGATTTAAAAAAAAAACCCTTTTTCCGCTTTTTTTGAGGCCGTTTTTGTGGAATTTCGGGGGGCGTTTAGTGCTATGAACAAAAAGTGACATTTTCAGGCCCGGCCGGGGCCCGTTTTTGCTGGAAATGAGGAAAAAAAAAACAGCGGAAAAGAAGAAAAAAAACAACAAAAAACCCACAAAAAAACCACAATAATAATAAATTTTGCGTCGCCGTCGTTTTTCTGGGGGGAAAACCCGCGATTTGGGGGGCAGGAAACTGGGATATTTTGAGGTGAATCTGCAGGAATTTGGGTCAAACTTGAACTTGCGTTTTCTGGGCGTTTTGGGAACAAATTGACGGATTTGGAGGTTTTTTGCAGCATTTTTATTTCCCCACACAAAGGGGCTGAAAACGCCCCAAAATGCTCATTTTTTACATGGTTTTGCCCAAAATGCCCGTTTTTCGTAGCGGGAATGGGGGGGGGGGGGGTTAGTGGTTTAATCCACTGGGGGGGGGGTTAATCCCCTTAATTGGGGGGGGGGGGGGTTGTTTATTTTTGGGCGTGTTCATTTTATTTGGGGGGGGGGTTCTTATTTACTCTTGGGGCAGGTCTATTATTGGGGGGTATTTTGGGGGGGGCATTTTTTAGGGGGTTTATTTTGGGGGGGTTTATTCATTTTGGGGGGCTGATTATTTTTGGGGGGTTTATTTCTAGGGGGTGGGTTTATTTTTGGAGGGGGGGGGGTCTATTTATATTGGGGTGGGTTTATTTGGGGGGGGGGGCTCCTCGGTGCCCACTTCAACCTCCACCCACCCCGTGTATTTATTTGGAGGGGGGGTTATTTGGGGGGGGGTGTTTATTTGGGGGGGGATGGGGGGTGTCTATTGGGGGAGGGGGTCACAGCTCCCGGGGGGGCTCCTCGGGCGCCAGGTCGACCTCCAGGCGCCCCGTGTATTTATTTGGAAGGGGGTTATTTGGGGGGGGGGGGGTTGGGGGCGGGGGTCACAGCTCCGGGGGGGCTCCTCGGGCGCCAGGTCGACCCCCAGCCGCCCCGTGTATTTATGTGGGGGGGGGTTGGGGGCGGGGGTCACAGCTCCGGGGGGGGCTCCTCGGGCGCCACCTCCACCTCCAGGCGCCCCACGTAGAGCGCGAGCGCGGCGGCCCAGAGCAGGGGGGGCAGGGCGGCGGCGCCGGCGGCCGCGAGCGCCCCGGGCAGCGCGAGCAGCAGCGGCCGCCGCAGCCGCAGCAGCGCCCACGAGTACGAGAGCGACGCCCAGGACACGCACAGCCCGCCCAGCGCGAAGAACCCTGCGGCGGGACCGGAACCGGAACCGGGTGAGGCACCGCCCCCGAGCGGGGGGGGTGAGGGGAGGGACCGCCCCGCGAGAGGTGGGGGGGGGCGTGTGTGGAGAGGGGTGGGGGGGTGAGCAGGGAGGGGTTGTGGAGGGGGGTGTGGGGGGGAGGGGGTGTGGGGGGGGGGAGTGGGGGGGGTGGGAGGGTGTGTGGGGGGGAGGGAGGGGTGTGTGTGGGGGGGGGGCGTGTGTGGAGGGGGTGGGGGGGATGAGCAGGGAGGGGTTGGGGGGGGTGTGTGTGTGGGGGGGGAGGGGGGGTGTGGGGGGGGAGGGGGATGGGGGGATGGGGTGTGTGGGGGGGAGGGGGTGTGGGGGGGGAGGGGGTGTGTGTGTGTGTGGGGGTGTGTGTGGGGGGGGGAGGCATGTGTGTAGGGGGGAGGGGGTGTGTGTGGGGGGAGGGGGTGTGGGGGGGGAGGGGGTGTGGGGGGGGCGTGTGTGGAGAGGGGTGGGGGGTTAAGCAGGGAGGGGTTGTGGAGGGGGGTGTGTGTGGGGGGGAGGGGGTGTGTGGGGGGGGAGAGGGGGGTGTGGGGGGATGGGGTGTGGGGGGGGGAGGGGGTGTGGTGGGGGAAGGGGTGTGTGTGTGGGGGGGGGTGTGTGTGGGGGTGTGTGAGGGGGGGAGGGGGTGTGTGGGGAGGGGGAGTGTGGGGGGTGGGGGGGAGGGGGTGTGTGTGTGGGGGGAGGGTTGTGTGTGGGGGGGGGGAGGGGGGGCTGTGTGGGAGGGGGGGTGTGTGGGGGGAGGGGGTGTGGGGGGGGAGGGGGGTGTGTGGGGGGGGTGAGTTACCACCCCCCAGAGCAAAGGGGGTGTGTATGAAAAGGGGACAAATCGGGCAAAAGGAAGAGGTGGTTTTGGGGTCCCCAGGGTGGCCCCAAGGGGTGGGGGGGGGGGTGTCCCGCGTGGGTTGGTGTCCCGCGTGTCCCCCCGTCCCCACCGTAGGCGGCGTCCCGGCCGGTGTCACTCTGCACGTGGGCGATGACGCCGACGCCCGTGGCCAGGAGCCCGTTCCGGAACCAGGACAGGAACCCTGGGGGGACAGACGGACGGACGGACAGGGGGACAATGCAAGGGGCTCAACGGGGCGGGAAAAGGACCCTCAGCCCGGCTGGCCCCGCCTATTTCTCAAGCCCCGCCCCCGGGACACGCCCCAATCGACGGCCTCAGCCCCGCCCCCAGAAGCCTGCTCGGACTCCGCCCCCTGTTCCTAGCCCCGCCCCCGAGCCTCATACTCCGGCCCCGCCCCCGAGCCTCAGACTCCGGCCCCGCCCCTCACCGCTCTCCAGCGCTTTCCGCAGCATCCACGCGTCCGCCCGCTCCAGGTCGGCGGCGCCGAGAGTCGGTGGCGGCGGCGCGGGCGGGGGGTGCGGGACCCGGCCCAGGCTGTACCGGGCCCCCCCCCGCGCCGCCCGCAGCGCCGCCCGCCCCGCGCCGCCCCACCAGCCCATGGCGGCTCCGCAGGGCCCGCCCCGCCGCGGCGCGCCCCGCCTTCCCGCCCCAGCGCCCCGTTGGCCGCCGCTGCCGCCGCTCACCGCGACGGGCCGCGCCTATTGGCGGAGCTGCGCGTCCGTCGCCGCCGCCGCGCGGTGATTGGCCGGCGCGCCGCTTCCCGCCCCGCTCCCCCAGAGCGGAAGGAGCGTCCCTATTGGCTACGCGCAGAGCATGTCAGAGCGCACCGGCTCACCCCGAGCCTCCCCCGCCCCCAACGCCCCCGCGCACAAAACCGGCCAAAACGTCCTTTTTTCGCCTTAAAACGCCATTTTATGAGGCGGGAGCGACCCGCCCGTGCCCCCGACGGGGGGGCTCCCGGGAGACGGGGCGGGGGGCAGCGCTGGCAGCGGCTCTGCGGGAGGGAGGAGAAACGGTTACCGGCGGTTGTTATTGTGGGGTCGCCCGGGAAACGGGGCGTGGGGGGGGGTGTTATCGGGCCGCCCCGGCCACAACTCACCTGCCCGGCCGCTGCTTCCGGCCCCGCCTCCTGGCCCCGCCTCCTCCTCGGCGCGGCCGCCCATTGGCTGCGGGACAAAAGACGCCACGGCCCCTCCCAGCACAGGAGGCGTGGCCAGCGCAGGGGGCGTGACCAAAAGCAAGTGGCGCCCCAGCGCAGGGGGCGTATCCCGCGCAAGGAACGCCCCAGCAGCAGGGGGCGTGTCCCGCTGATAGGGGCGTGTCCAACCCAGAAGGCCCCGCCCCCTGCGAAGGGCAGCGCCCAGCGGGGACCCTGGTGGGGGTTTTGGGGGACACACACACACACGATTTGGGGACATTTTGGGGTGGAAGCAGCGCTGGGGGGGGAGGGGACAGAGCCGGGACACACACACACCCCAAAAAGACGGGAAAACACAGCGATTTGGGGCCGTGTCCTCCCCCAGCGCCGCCCCTGCCCGTTGTCCCCAACATCCCCCCCCGTGTCCCCCAGCGTCCCCCCCCCGTGTCCCCTCACATCTCGTCCTCCAGCCCGTCGTCCTCCTCGGGGAAGTCCCCGGGGGGTGACGCTCTGGGGTTTGACGAAGGCTCCGTACTTGGGCTGGCACTCGAAGTACCGCGCCGGCCCGCCCACGCTGCGGGGGGACAAACACCTCAGTGAGCCCCCCCCAGAAAAAGTGGGGACACTTAGGGACACGTGGGGACAATTTGGGGACCATACCTTCCATCGTGCTTGCCCAGGGGCTCATCGTAGCGCACGCCCACCCAATATCCCGGCTTGAAGTCGGTTTGTCCTGCGGGGGGGTGACGTGATGGTGACAGGACGGTGGCGCTTTGCGGGGGGGTTTGGGGACACAAGGGGGGCCTCGGGGACGCTCTGGGGACACGTACCCACGTACATGATGGTGCCGCGCTTGCTGGGCCTGGCCGGGGACGCGGACGAGGCAGCGGGAGCCCACGGGGGAGCGCGGCGGGCCGTCGCCTCCTCCCGCTGCTGCTCGGCGGCGCGGCGCTGCGCCCCCCCCGCGTCGAAACGGCCCCAGCCGCGCTGGCGCAGGAACGAGCGCAGGGGACTCTGCGGGGACAGGGACAGGGACAGGGGCTGTCACCTCAGTGAGGGGACACGGGGCACGGGATTGTCACGAGGAGACAGCGGGGGACAGCGACGGCGTCACCACGGGGGACCGGGGATTGTCACCGCAATGCGGGGGATCAGGGATTGTCACCTACAACGCGGGGACAAGGATGCAGCGGGGACAGTGATGGTGTCAGTACGGGGGACCCAGGATTGTCACCTCAATGTGGGGACAGGGGCACGGGGATTGTCACGAGGAGACAGCGGGGACAATGATGGTGTCACCAGAGGGGACCCAGGGTTGTCACCTCAATGTGGGGACCGGGGGATGGGCACCTCAATGCGGGGACAGGGATGCGGCGGGGACAGTGATGGCGCCACCACGGGGGACCCGGGATTGTCACCTCAATGCGGGGACCGGGACAGCAATGGCGTCACCACTGGGGACCCAGGATTGTCACCTCAATGTGGGGACAGGGGCACGGGATTGTCACAAGGAGACAGCGGAGACAATGATGGTGTCACCATGGGGGACCCGGGATTGTCACCTCAATGTGGGGACCAGGGATGGGCACCTCAACGCGGGGACAGGGGCACGGGATTGTCACCTCAATGCAGGGACAGGGACAGCAATGGCGTCACCACTGGGACCCAGGATTGTCACCTCAATGCGGGGACCAGGACACAGTGGGGACAATGATGGTGTCAGCACAGGGGGACCCGGGATCGTCACCTCAATGCGGGGACAAGGGCACAGGATTGTCACGAGGAGACAGCGGGGGACAATGATGGTGTCACCATGGGGGGACCCGGGATTGTCACCTCAACGCGGGGGACAGGGACAGTGTCACCGTGGGGACAGGGACACAGTGCGGACAATGACAGCATCAGCATGGGAGACATGGGATTGTCACCTCAATTAAGATGTAGGGACAGGGACATGGTAGGGACAGGGACAGTGTTGCTACAGGGCACAGGGGGACTGTCACCTCAACCAGGGGACAGGGACACAGTGGGGACTTCAGGATGTGGGGACAGTGACGGTGTCACCATGGGGGGACCCAGGATTGTCACCTCAATTAGGATGCGGGGGACAGGGACAGCGTCGCCATGGGGACAGGGGGATGTCCCCAGAGTGGGGGGTGGCCCGGGGGACACGGGTGTCACGGGGGACACGGGTGTCACCTGGTCTCTTGTCGTACTCGCTGTCTGGTATCTCGTACTTGGGCACCTGGGACACGTCCTCAAAGACCCCGACGTGGGACCCACTGCGGTCGGTGACCTGGGACAACGGGGACAGGAGGAAAATGGGGGGGAAACGGGGGAAAAATGGGGGGGAAACGGGGGTGGGGAAACCCAGAAAAATGGGGGGGAAACGGGGGGGGGGAACGGGGCGGGGGGGGGGAGGGAGTGGGGGGGGGGGACGGAGGGGGGGGGGGGGTCGGAGGGGGGAAACCCAGAAAAATGGGGGGAAAATGAGGGGCAAAAGAGGGAAAAATGGGGGGTGGAAAAGCCGAGAAAAAATAGGGTGAAAAATGGGGGGAGGAGGGAAAAATGGGATGGAAAAGGTGGGAAAATTGGAGGAAAAAAAGGGATGGAAAAGGCAGGAAAATGAGGTGGAAAAGCAGGAAAAACGGGGTGAAAGAGCGGGAAAACGGGGCGCACGTCCCCAGTGGGAAACGGGAGGTGCGGGGGATGGTTGGGGTGGGATTTCGGGGGGCTGGGCTCACGTGCAGGCGGCAGCCGTCGCTCACGGGGTAGTTGCCCAGCAGGGCCTCGTCCTGGTCCAGCCGGCCCAGCGGCTCGTCCGACACCCCCGAAAAGCTGCAGGTCCATGAGGGACGCGGGGATCCCCACCACCAGCTCCAGTTTGCACTGGGAGAGACGGGAGACACCGCTGAGAACTGGGATCCCCAAAACCGGCTCCAGTTTGTACTGGGGGTCACCGGTTAGAACTGGGATCCCCAAAACCGGCTCCAGTTTGTACTGGGGGTCACCGGTTAGAACTGGGATCCCCAAAACCGGCTCCAGTTTGTACTGGGGGGTCACTGGTTAGAACTGGGATCCCCAAAACCGGCTCCAGTTTGTACTGGGGGTCACTGGTTAGAACTGGGATCCCCATAACCGGCTCCAGTTTGTACTGGGGGTCACTGGTTAGAACTGGGATCCCCAAAACCGGCTCCAGTTTGTACTGGGGGTCACCGGTTAGAACTGGGATCCCCAAAACCGGCTCCAGTTTGTACTGGGGTCACCGGTTAGAACTGGGATCCCCAAAACCAGCTCCAGTTTGTACTGGGGGTCACCGGTTAGAACTGGGATCCCCAAAACCGGCTCCAGTTTGTACTGGGGGTCACCGGTTAGAACTGGGATCCCCAAAACCGGCTCCAGTTTGTACTGGGAGAGATGGGGAGACACCAGTTAGAACTGGGATTCCCATAACCAGCTCCAGTTCGTATTGGGGGTCGCTGGTCCGTACTGGGATCCCCCCACCGGCTCCAGTTCGCATTGGGGGGTCGCTGGTCCGTACTGGGATCCCCATAACCGGCTCCAGTTCGCACTGGTCGCTACCGCGATCCCCCCGGGCCGGCTCCCGGGCCCGGTAACGGCGCGGAGGCCCCGCCCCGGTACCCCCCGGTACCTTGAGCTCCGCGATGGTGAGGCCGGTGCTGTAGCGCTTCTGCGCTCGGAACACGTTGAGGCTGCTGCTCACGGCCAGCGACACCGAGCCGGGCGCGGAGGCCCCGCCGAGCAGCGGCCCCAGCGCGGCCACGGCCGCCGCCTCCATGTCCGCGGCCCCGCCGCCCGCCGCCAGCTCCATGACTGCGGCCCCGCCGCCTCTTCTGGAACCTTCCCCCCGCCCCCCCTCGCACTCTCCGCCAATCAGCGCCGCCGGGCCCGCCCAGCTCTCCGCCGAACACCCAATAGCGAAGGGAGCCGCCCCCGCGCCGTTCCGCCAATAGCGACGCGTTGTGGCTGGCGGGAGGCGGGTTCGCGCAGGCGCCCTCGCGAAGTTTGTCCCCCCGCGGCCGCCGTCGCCGGGCGCCATGGAGACGGACGGGACCTACGAGCCGGGGGTTCGTGGGGATCCGGTTCTGCCAGGAGTGGTGAGCGGACCGGGACCCCCCCGGGACCCCCCCGGTTCCCCGTGTCCCCCCCGGGCCTCTCCGACCCCCCCCGGTGTCCCAAATGTCTCCCCCGGGGTCCCCTATACCCCCCATGGGCCCCCCCGGTTCCCATTTCCCCCCACCCGGGGTCCCCAGTGTCTCCCCATGGGTCCCCCTGACTCTCCATGGGCCCCCCCCGGGGTCCCCAATATCCCTCTGGGGTCCCCTATACCCCCCATGACCTCCCCATGCCCCCCCCTCAGTGTCCCCAGTGTCCCCCCCGCCCAGTGATGTGACCCCCCCCCCCACCTTGTGTCCCCCCCCCAGCAACAACATGTTGTACCCCAAGGAGGACAAGGAGAACCGGATCCTGCTCTACGCCGTGAGTGACCCCCCCGGACTGGGACCAGTGCCCCTCCCCATTTGATACTGGGACCAGTGCCCCTCCCCATTTGACACTGGGACCAGTGCCCCTCCCAGTTTGACACTGGGACCAGTCCCCCCTCCCCAATTGACACTGGGACCAGTCCCCCCTCCCCAGTTTGACACTGGGACCAGTCCCCCCCCTCCCCATTTGACACTGGGACCAGTCCCCCCCTCCCCAATTGACACTGGGACCAGTCCCCCCCCTCCCCAATTGACACTGGGACCAGTCCCCCCCTCCCCAGTTTGACACTGGGACCAGTCCCCCCCTCCCCAGTTTGACACTGGGACCAGTCCCCCCCTCCCCAGTTTGACACTGGGACCAGTCCCCCCCTCCCCAGTTTGACACTGGGACCAGTCCCCCCCCTCCCCATTTGACACTGGGACCAGTCCCCCCCCCAGTTTGACACTGGGACCAGTCCCCCCCTCCCCAGTTTGACACTGGGACCAGTCCCCCCCCTCCCCAGTTTGACACTGGGACCAGTCCCCCCCCTCCCCCAGTTTGACACTGGGACCAGTCCCCCCCTCCCCATTTGACACTGGGACCAGTCCCCCCCCCAGTTTGACACTGGGACCAGTCCCCCCCTCCCCAGTTTGACACTGGGACCAGTCCCCCCCCTCCCCAGTTTGACACTGGGACCAGTCCCCCCCCTCCCCGTTTGACACTGGGACCAGTCCCCCCCTCCCCGTTTGACACTGGGACCAGTCCCCCCCCTCCCCAGTTTGACACTGGGACCAGTCCCCCCCTCCCCATTTGACACTGGGACCAGTCCCCCCCTCCCCATTTGACACTGGGACCAGTCCCCCCCCCTCCCAGTTTGACACTGGGACCAGTCCCCCCCTCCCCCAATTTGATACTGGGACCAGTTCCCCCCCCCCAGTTTGACACTGGGACCAGTCCCCCCCCCAGTTTGACACTGGGACCAGTCCCCCCCCTCCCCAGTTTGACACTGGGACCAGTCCCAGCACTGGGGCCATGTCCCCCCTCCCAGTTCGATACCGGGACCAGTCCCAGTTTGGTACTGGGACCAGTTTGTTCCCCCAGTGCCGTAACTGCGATTACCAGCAAGAGGCCGACAACAGCTGCATCTACGTCAACAAGATCACCCACGAAGTCGAGTGAGTTAATTAGCGGGGGTTAATTAGCAGAGCGGGTTAATTATGGCTCCCGGACGCCTGGGTCCCGTTCTCTGTTTCCCACCCTCACGGAGAGTGTTAATAGAGAGTAATTAAAGAGTAATCAGTTAATAAGAGAAAAGCAATTAAAAACAATCTCCAGAGTGATTAAGAAGAAGTTAATGAATGACATAGGAATGAGGGTAATTAATTAGAGAGCGATTAGTGGAAGGCAATAAAAACAATAAAGATGAGTGGGGATGGATTAATAGGTGTGATTAATAACTGAATTGCTAATTAATACCAATAATCAGTGAATTGATCAATAAGAGCAATCGAAGGGTGTTGGGTGGGTGATTAATAAGGGAGAACTCCAGGGCAGTTAATGGTAACTAATAAGGATGTTGGTGAAGGGTAATTAATGAGGGGGGTGTTAATGAGAGGGGTAATTAAGGGCTAATTAATGCTCTCACAGCGAGCTGACGCAGATCATCGCCGACGTGTCGCAGGACCCGACGCTGCCGCGCACCGAGGACCATCCCTGCCAGAAGTGAGGGGACGGACACCCTGGGGACACCCCTGGGGACACCCCTGGGGACACCCCTGGGGACGGGGGGGACACCCTGGGGACACCCCTGGGGATGGGGGGGGACACCCCTGGGGACACCCCTGGGGATGGGGGGGGACACCCCTGGGGACACCCCTGGGGACATGGGGACACCCCTGGGGACACCCCTGGGGATGGGGGGGGACACCCCTGGGGGACATCCTCAGGACATGGGGACACCCCTGGGGACACCCCTGGGGACAGGGGGACACCCTGGGGACACCCCTGGGGACATGGGGACACCCCTGGGGACGGGGGGGGACACCCCTGGGGACACCCCTGGGGACACCCCTGGGGACATGGGGACACCCCTGGGGACGGGGGGGACACCCCTGGGGACATGGGGACACCCCTGGGGACACCCCTGGGGACGGGGGGGGACACCCCTGGGGACACCCCTGGGGACAGGGGGACACCCTGGGGACACCCCTGGGGATGGGGGGGACACCCTGGGGACATCCTCAGGACATGGGGACACCCCTGGGGACACCCCTGGGGACAGGGGGACACCCCTGGGGACGGGGGGGGACACCCCTGGGGACACCCCTGGGGACAGGAGGACACCCCTGGGGGACGGGGGGGACACCCCTGGGGACAGCCCCCTGGGGACACAGGGACACCCTGGGGATGTGGGGACACCCCTGGGGACACCCCTGGGGACATGGGGACACCCCTGGGGACACCCTGGGGACATCAGGTCCCCCCTCCGCTGCTCCTGTGCCCTCCCCAGCTCTGGTGTCCCCGTGTCCCCCCCGCAGTGTCCCCATGGGGCTCTAATGTCCCCCCCCGTGTCCCCCACTGTCCCCCCCCAGGTGCGGACACAAAGAGGCCGTTTTCTTCCAGTCCCACAGCGCCAGAGCCGAGGTGACGTCACCCCCAAAAAGTGTCCCCAAAACCTGTCCCCGTGTCCCCAAAATTGTCCCTAAACTGTTGCCCCCCCCCCAGGACGCCATGAGACTCTACTACGTCTGCACCGCCCCCCACTGCGGCCACCGCTGGACCGAGTGACACCCGAGATGTCCCCGGACCCCCCAAAATCGGTGTCACCCCCAAACCTGCACCCCTGTGTCCCCCCCACCCTGGGGTGACGTTTTGGTGACAATAAAGGAGATTTTTTGCAATGGGGTGTTGGTGGTTTTGGGGGTTTTGGGGGCCGTGGGGGGTGACAAAATGAGCCGCCAAATTGTGGCCCTGGTGCCCCAAAATGTCCCCAAATGTCCCACCCCAAATTTGGCACTGAATCCAACCCTGTTTTGGTTCAAACCTGCAGTTTATTGGTTAAAACAACCTTGAACTTGAGCAGCAACGTGGAGGGGGGGACTGGACGAGCTGGAAAAAAATCCCCATCCCGGAGCTCCGAAAATGGTTAAAAACGGAGCAAAATGGTTAAAACGGAGCAAACGGCCCCAAATGGCCCCGATTTAGGGCGTTTTGGGGTCGTCGCGCTCGAGTTTGCGCCGCGTCAGCCCCACCAGAACCTCCGAGTAGTTGCGGAGCAGCAGGAGCAGCAGGACGCTCGTGGTGCTGGGGGTGACATCGGGGGGGACGTTGTTGGTGACGTTGTTGGTGACGTTGTTGGTGACGTTGTTGGGGACACAGGTGACGGGGTCGGGGACGTCGCGGTTGCTCAGTTCCGCTCGGATCCACCCCGAAAACGCGGCCAGAGCCGCTTTGGCCTGCGCGAGGTCCTCCTGGGTCACATCGGCGGCCAGTGTCACCTGTGGGAGTGGCACTTGTCACCCCCCGCCCCTTGTCACCCTGTGTCCCTTTGTCACCCCGTGTCCCTTGTCACCCCCCCGCCCTTTGTCACCCCCCTTTCCCATGTCACCCCCCTCTCCCATGTCACCCTGTGTCCCTTTGTCACCCCATGTCCCTTTGTCACCCCGTGTCCCTTGTCACCCCCCTCTCCCTTTGTCACCCTGTGTCCCTTTGTCACACCATGTCCCTTTGTCACCCCCGTGTCCCTTGTCACCCCCTCTCCCTTTGTCACCCTGTGTCCCTTTGTCACCCCATGTCCCTTTGTCACCCCGTGTCCCTTGTCACCCCCCTCTCCCTTTGTCACCCTGTGTCCCTTTGTCACCCCATGTCCCTTTGTCACCCCGTGTCCCTTGTCACCCCCCTCTCCCTTTGTCACCCTGTGTCCCTTTGTCACCCCGTGTCCCTTGTCACCCCCGCCCTTTGTCACCCCCCTTTCCCATGTCACCCCCTCTCCCATGTCACCCTGTGTCCCTTTGTCACCCCACATCCCTTTGTCACCCCGTGTCCCTTGTCACCCCCGCCCTTTGTCACCCCCCTTTCCCATGTCACCCCCCTCTCCCATGTCACCATGTGTCCCTTTGTCACCCTGTGTCCCTTGTCATCCCCCACCCTTTGTCACCCCCCTCTCCCATGTCACCCCCCTCTCCCATGTCACCCCCCTCTCCCACGTCACCCCGTGTCCCTTTGTCACCCTGTGTCCCTTGTCACCCCTCTCCCATGTCACCCTGTGTCCCTTTGTCACCCCACATCCCTTGTCACCTCAGGTCCCTTTGTCACCCCACGTCCCTTTGTTATCAAATGCCCTTTGTCACCCATATTCCTTATCACCCCCATTTTTTGGGGGAGTCCCTTCCACAGATGTCCCCAAAATCTATCCTCATGGCGGGGGGGATGACGCGAGTGACCCCCAAACCCCCCCGAATTGGGTTTTTCGCCCCGTTTCTGTGTCCCCACCTGGTCGTAGACGCTCAGCGCGTCCTGGCAGCGCGTCCTCAGCTCCCCCAGCGCCGCCGTCACCCTTTCCACCCCCGCGGGGGCCGCGTCTTCCCGGCGCGGCCGTTTTGGGCTGAAAAAAGCCCCTTTTTGGCCAATCCCCCGTTTCCGTGCCTGTTTCCACAAGATTTTCATCCTTTTCCTAAAAAACACGAGGAGGAAAACGCTGCTTTTGGGGGATTTCTCCCCAAGTTTTCTCTGTTTTTTTGGGGGGGCAAACGGACTCACCGGCAGTTTCGGGGGGTCCCGGGTGCCCAACAACCTGCGGGACGAGAGACGGGGTTGGGGACACGGGACGGACACGCGGCCGGACAGACGGACGCGCCACCCACCTGTTCTTGCGGCAGCGCGAGAGGAACCAGCTCGAGATGCTCAGGCGGGGGTTCAAAAACGAGGACTTTTCCTCCTCGGGGGGTTTTAGATCCTTCAAGGAGGCGTCGAACGGCTCTGGGGGGGTCAGGGGGTGGGTTGGTGGCACCGCGGTGGCACCGTCGCCGTCCCCGCGCTGTCACCCGGTACCTGTGGGGTCTGTCAGGGTCTCAAAGTGACACCGGAGGAACTTCTCGGGGCTGTGGGGGTGGGAGCTGATCTGTGGGTCCTCAGACAAGTTGTCACCTGCGGGAATGTCCCTTTGTCACCCCCCTGTCCCTTGTCACCCTTGTCACCCCATGTCCCATTGTCACCCTCTGTCCCTTTGTCACCCCATGTCCCATTGTCACCCTCTGTCCCTTTGTCACCCCATGTCCTTTGTCACCCTTTGTCACCCTCTGTCCCTTTGTCACCCCATGTCCTTTGTCACCCTTGTCACCCCATGTCCCATTGTCACCCCAGGTCCCTTTGTCACCCCGCATCCCTTTGTCACCCCATGTCCCTTTGTCACCTCATGTCCCTTTGTCACCCTTGTCACCCTGCATTCCTTTATCACCCCGTGTCCTTTGTCATGCCTGTCACCCCTGGCATTGTCCCCAGTGTCACCTTCCAGCATCGATGATTGTGAGTGCAGCGAAATGCAGGACAATGTGTCATCCTGGCCGGTGACAACGTCCTCGGGTGACACGGGCTCCCCTGGTGACATGGGCTCCCTTGGGGACACTGGTTCCCTTGGGGACAAGGGCTCCTCAGGTGACACAGGCTCCCTTGGGGACACGGGCTCCCCTGGGGACACAAGCTCCTCGGGTGACACTGGTTCCCTTGGGGACACGGGTTCCTCGGGTGACACGGGGCGCAGTGGCGGCTCCGTCACGTGGTGCCTTGGGGGAAGGTGACAGGTTGGTGACACCGAGCAGTGGGACGAGGGTGATGGGGACAAGGGTGACGGGGACAAGGTCGATGGGGACAAGTGGGCGATGGGGACAAGGGTGATGGGGATGAGGGTGACGGGGACAAGGGGGGCGATGGGGACAAGGGCGATGGGGACAAGGTCACTCCAGGCCTCTCTGTGACCCAGGTGACCTTAAGCTGAGCCCAAACCCGCCAGCAAAGCTCAGCTTAAGCCTTTCCCCCGCAGCACTGACCCACTCGGCTCCTCCAGGCCGGGCCCGGGGGCCGATTCCGGCTCTTGGGGGGAATCCGTGGTGATCTGGGGCTCCCCGGTGATTTGGGAATCCGCGGTGATCTGGGAATCGTCCAGGATCTGCGACTCCTCGGCCAGGTCGCTGCCGGAGCTCTCGGCCTGCAAATAGACACCATACCGGGGTTTTCCCCCCCCGAAACGGGGGTGCTGGGATCTACTGGGATCCACTGGGATCCACTGGGATCCACTGGGATCCGCTGACCTCGGCCAGGAGCTGCTCCAGGCTCCCGGGCTCCACGGCGCGGTCGGCGAGGCCCTCGGCCCATCGGCCGCGGGGGGCGGTAGCTGCTCCGGGGGGGAAAAGCCGCCTCGGTCGCGTCCTCCAGCTCCCCCAGCTGCGCGATACAGCGGACGCGTGAGGCCAACCTCCGACGGCTGTGCTAATTAAGCAGCTTAATTAATTAAATCAACGGGGAGGGACTCACCAGGCGCTTGGCCCACACGGGGAGGCGTCCGTTGGTCAGGACGCAGGCGGGAGCTGGAGGGGGATGAATGAAAAATGGGCGAAAAAGGGGGAAAAAGGGGAAAAAAGGGGAAAAAAGGGGGGACACGCACGCGGCTCCGGGGTCCCCGGGGACGGGGTTTGTGGGGACGGGGGCTCGTCTGGGGGGTCCTCGGTGGCATCGGGGGACAGGTCACCACTGGGGACGGTCACGTCGGGGTCGCACCTAGTGGGGGGACACATTGAAAATCACTGAAAGGCACTTAAAATCACCCCAAATTCGCCCAGAATCACCCAAAATCCCCCAAATCCCCCGTTACCCCGTGCGGCTCCTTCACCCTCTCGAGCTCCAGCAGCTGCTGCCTCATGGTCCCCGTGATCTTGGGGCCCAGGTGCCAAATAAAGATGCAGCTTTGGGGCGAAAATGAGGGATTTTGGGGTTCAGGGGGAGATATGGGGGGGACATATACAGGGGGTGATTTTGGGGGTCCCCACCTGTCCCCCGAAACGGTGATGAGGCGTCTGCAGTCGTAGCTGAACCGCATCCCGGTGACGATTTCTGGGTGAAAACAAGGGGTCGTCACCGCGTCGGGGTCCAGGTGACGTCACCAGGGCGGATTTTGGGGGCGTTTTGTGGAAAAATGGGGGGTGTCGGCGCTTTGGGGAGAGGAACCGAACCTGAATGGCCGAACATTTTGGCCACGCACTCGCCGGAGTGGAAGTTGATGAGGGAGATGCTCTTGTCGGAGCAGCTGGTGGCAACAAAGGTCCCCGAGGGATCCAGTTGGACCTGGCGGGGACACGAGGGGCGGAGGGTTGGGGACAAGGACGGTCAACCAACCCAAACCCAACCGGAGACGTCTCGGTGACGGTGACGGGGATGTTCAACCAACCCAAACCCAACCGGAGACGTCTCGGTGACGGTGATGGGGACGTTCAACCAACCCAAACCCAACCGGAGACGTCTCGGTGATGGTGACGGGGATGTTCAACCAATCCAAACCCAACCAGAGACGTCTCGGTGATGGTGACGGGGATGTTCAACCAACCCAGACCCAACCAGAGACGTCTCGGTGGTGGGGATGGGATGATCAACCAACCCAAACCCAACTGGAAATGTTCAACCAACCCAAACCCAACCATAGATGTCTTGGTGGTGGGGATGGGGACATTCAACCAACCCAAACCCAACAGGAGATGTCTTGGTGATGGTGATGGGGACATTCAACCAACCCAAACCAAACCAGAGATGTTCAACCAACCCAAACCCAACCGGAGACGTCTTGGTGGTGGGGATGGGATGATCAACCAACCCAGACCCAACCAGAGACGTCTCGGTGATGGTGATGGGGATGTTCAACCAACCCAAACCCAACCAGAGACACCTCGGTGATGGTGATGGGGATGTTCAACCAACCCAGACCCAGCCAGAGACATCTCGGTGATGGCGATGGGGACGTTCGACCAACCCAAACCCAACCGGAGATGTCTCGTTGGTGAGGACCCCCCAGTACCTTCAGCAAGGAGCCGTCGTCGCCGTGCGAGCCCTTGTAGCAGCACCTGAGCTTCCCGCTGGCCGTGCTGTACACCCTGCAGCGGAGCCGGGCGGGTGACACCGGTGACAACCCCCCCGGGGGCAGCGGGAGGAGGACGGTGACCCCAGGGCGGGTGGAACCTTCACCTGACGTTCCTGTCCTGGCAGGCGACCGCCACGTATTTCTGTGTGATGTCGATGTCCATGTCGTACAAGGTGGTTTTCTCGGCCACGTGGTGCGTCCTCACGAAATTGAAGCCGTCGGGGAGCTGGAGGGAGATGGGACAATAGGGACGTTCAACCTCCCAAACCCAACCGGAGACATCTTGGTGGTGGGGATGGGGACGTTCAGCCAACCCAAACCCAAACAGAGACATCTCAGTGATGGGGATGGGAATGTTCAACCAACCCAAACCAAACTGGAGACCTCTCGGTGGTGGGGATGGGAACGTTCAACCAACCCAAAGCCAACTGGAGATGTCTTGGTGGTGGGGATGGGAACGTTCAACCAACCCAAAGCCAACTGGAGATGTCTTGGTGGTGGGGACGGGCTGTTCAACCAACCCAAACCCAACCAGTGGTGTTCAACCAACCAAAACCCAAATGGAGATGTCTCGGTGGTGGGGATGGGATGATCAACCAACCCAAACCCAACCAAAGAAGTTCAAGCAACCCAAAGCCAACTGGAGACGTCTTGATGGGGGGGATGGGATCATCAACCAACCCAAAGCCAACTGGAGATGTTCAACCAACCCAAACCCAAATGGAGAAGTTCAGCCCACCCAAACCCAACTGGAGACATCTTGGTGGTGGGGATGGGATGATCAACCAACCCAAACCCAACCAAAGAAGTTCAAGCAACCCAAAGCCAACTGGAGATGTTCAAACAACCCAAACCCAACCGGAGAAGTTCAACCAACCCAAACCCAACTGGAGACATCTTGGTGGTGGGGACGGGATGATCAACCAACCCAAACCCAACTGGAGACGTCTCCATGGTTAAAGACGCCGCCTTCTCGCCCCGCGGATTTTTGGGGAGAAACAGGTGGATTTTCTGCCAAACCCACCTTTTGAGCGTTGCGGAAATAAATACTTTTGTCGGCGCCACAGCTGATGAGCTGAACGTCCCCGTTGCCTGAGAGAAGACATGAGGGAAAAGTGATCGGTGAGCGTGGCCGCGGATTAAAAGTGATTCTTCGTGATCGAAGCCTTAAAACGAGGATTTTCAGAAGCAGACGCAACGCGAGATGCAGCCGTTGAGGTTCAGGTACGGAAATCCGGGGGGATCAACCCCGTTTTGGAGGCGGGGAGGGGAACCCGTCGGCCTACCGGCGAACTTGACCGAGGTGATGGCGGACGAGTGATCGTCCAGCGTCTGCTCCAGCTTGTAGTTCTTGGCGACGTTGAGGACGTGGATGAGCCGGTCTCTGCTCGCCGAGGCCAACAGCGCCACTCCTGCCAGAAAAGCCGTTAAAACAACGCGTTTTGGGCAAAAAACGCCGGCGTTCCTTGCCAAGATTTGGGTGTAAAACCCGGTTTTAAACGGGGTGTTAAAGGGAGGGAGCTGGGGGGGTCCGGGAGGCTGAGTCGGGTTTAACCCACATATTGCAGAGAGACCCCCAAAAATGAGGTTTCTTGGGGCTGTTTGGGAAGGAGAAGCTTTCCCAGCGGATTTTGGCTCCGCCGTGGATCCCCGCGGGCTTTACCCGTCTCCGGTTTGGAATATTCCAGGCACAGCACTTCGGCATCGTGCGCCTCCACCTTGGCCACCTCCCGCATGAACCGCAGCTCGTGGATCCTGCGGGGGGACGCGAATCGTGAGCCCCCCGGGGTCCGCGACGCCCTCGAAACGCGGCCCCCACCGTCCTTAGCGGAACAAAGGGGCATTTTATACCGAAATATCCAGGTTTTGGCACTTTGGGAGGATTAGATGGGTGGCTGTGGAGCCAGACACCTCGTGTTATGTCCCCCGAGGTTTTACGGCCACAGAGGCCTTGTGAGATAAAGGCAATTAACGGTGCGGCCTAATTGGGACGATCGTTGGGATGATCGAGATGATCATTCCACAGCGTGCTCTTAGTAAATTAATCATTGAACTGGAATTGGGGCGATTGTCAGTGTTTTACTTTGTGTTATGGTGCAGAAACACCTGGAGTCACTCACACCTGATCTCACCCATCTCGTCTGGAGTTAACGAACTTTAACTAATGACGATGTAATTTAGATTCTAGTAAATTAATCAACCGGAATTGGGGCGATTGTCGGTGTTTTGCTTTGTGTTATGGTGCAGAAACACCCGGAGTCGACTCGCGTCCGGAGTTAACGAGCGCGACGTCGTGGTTGGCTGATTGGTGGGTGGGTGGTTACGGTGTCACCCACCTGAGGGTCCCCGCCCGGTCCCCCGACGCCAGGTGCTCCCCGTCGGGGCTGATCTGGAGCACCCGCACCCCCGCTTTGGCGTCGGGGAGCTGCTGCGCCGGCTGCTCAACGTGGATGGTGCCGAGGAGCGGCTGGGGGTGAGAAACAGGGTCTAAATACCCCAAATCCTGCTCAAAATCACCCCAAACCTGCTCGAAAATCACTGAAATGCACTCAAAGTCACCCAAATCCTGCTCAAAATCACCCCAAACCTGCTCGAAAATCACTGAAATGCACTCAAAGTCACCCAAATCCTGCTCAAAATCACCCCAGATCTGTTCAAAATCACCCACATCCTGCTCAAAATCACCCCAAACCTGCTCAAAATAACCCCAAATCCTGCTCAAAAATCACTGAAATCCACTGAAAATCACCCAAATCCTGCTCAAAATCACCCCAAACCTGCTCGAAAATCACTGAAATCCGCTCAAAATCACCCAAATCATGTTCAAAATCAACCCAAGACTGTTCAAAATCACCCCAAACCTGCTCGAAAATCAATGAAATCTGCTCAAAGTCACCCAAATCCTGCTCAAAATCACCCCAGATCTGTTCAAAATCACCCACATCCTGCTCAAAATCACCCCAAACCTGCTCAAAATCACCCCAAACCTGCTCAAAATCACTGAAATCCACTCAAAATTACCCAAATCCTGCTCAAATTCACCCCAAACCTGCTCAAAAATCACTGAAATCCGCTCAAAATCACCCAAATCCTGTTCAAAATCCCCCCAAACCTGCTCAAAAATCACCGGAACCCACTCAAAATCACCCCAGATCTGTTCAGAATCACCCCAAACCTGTTCAAAATCCCCCCAAACCTGCTCGAAAATCAATGAAATCCGCTCAAAATCACCCAAATCCTGTTCAAAATCCCCCCAAACCAGCTCAAAAATCACCGGAACCCGCTCAAAATCACTTCAGATCTGTTCAGAATCATCCAAACCCCATTCAAAATCCCCCCAAACCCCGTCCAAAATCTCCCCGAAACCACTCAAAAATCACCCAGACCCGCTCAAACCCCCCCCAAATCTGTTCCAAATCCCCTTTTGGGCCCGTTTGGGGGTGCTCCCCGCCGTACCCGTCCGTGGCCGCCGCCGCTCTCCATGCTCCAGGCGCGGATGGTGTTGTCGGACGAGCAGGTGAGGAAGGAGCCGGGGGGCAGGCGGGACCGGCGCCCCTCCATTTCGGGGTAAACCTGCGCCCCCAGTTACACCTCGGCGGGGGGAACACGGGGGGTCGCGCACCCCAAAACCCCCCCGTGCGGGGTCTCACCTCCACGCTCCACACGACGGAGCTGTGGAAAAGCGCCGAGCAGACCGTCCCCACGCGGCGCAGGTCGCTCACGTCCCACACGTACACGCTGTGGTCCTTGTAGACGCACGAGAGGTGGCGGCGGACGGGGTCGAACGCCAGGGCGACCGTGTCGGGGTACACGGGGTCCCCCCGCCTGTTGGGAGGGAGATGCGGGGTGCGGGCGCTGGTTTTTGGGGTGTATTTTGGGTGTTGCGGGGGGGTGATGCATCGAAGTGCTGATTGGAACGTGGCGCCGCTCAATGACACGTCGGGGGTGACGTGGGGTCCCCACGGTACCTCGTGGGGGGGTCCCGGGCGACGTCCCCGCCCAGGGGATGCGGTTTGGGGAGGTCGCCGAGGTGCCGCATGTCGCCGGCGTGGAGAACGCGGACGGTGCCGTCGGCGCAGCCGCAGAACATCAGCTCCTCGGCCAGGCACAGGCAGGTGGGCAGCGGCGCCTGGGGGGGGAAGCGGCGTTTGGGGGGTTTGGGGGGGTTCGGGGATGTGGGTCAGTGGTGGAGTTGGGTTATGGTGGGATCAATGATCCTCAGGGGCTGTTACAATTGAAACGATGCTGAGGTCAGAACAGGGTCAAAATGGCGCCAGAATCACCTCAGGGACAAAATGGCGCCAGAATCACCTCAGGGACAAAATGGCGCCAGAATCACCTCAGGGACAAAATGGCACCAGAATCACCTCAGGGACAAAATGGCGCCAGAATCACCTCAGGCTCAAAATGGCTCCAGAATCACTTCAGGCTCAAAATGGCGCCAGATTAATCTCAGAAAATGGCGCCAACATCGCCTCAGGCTCAAAATGGCTCCAGAATCACCTCAGGGTCAAAATGGCACCAAAATCATCTCAGAAAATGGCGCCAACATCGCCTCAGGCTCAAAATGGCACCAGAATCACCTCAGGCTCAAAATGGCACCAAAATCATCTCAAAAAATGGCGCCAACATCGCCTCAGGCTCAAAATGGCACCAGAATCACCTCAGGCTCAAAATGGCACCAAAATCATCTCAAAAAATGGCGCCAACATCGCCTCAGGCTCAAAATGGCGCCAGAATCACCTCAGGCTCAAAATGGCACCAAAATCATCTCAAAAAATGGCGCCAACATCGCCTCAGGCTCAAAATGGCACCAGAATCACCTCAGGCTCAAAATGGCACCAAAATCATCTCAAAAAATGGCGCCAACATCGCCTCAGGCTCAAAATGGCACCAGAATCACCTCAGGCTCAAAATGGCACCAAAATCATCTCAAAAAATGGCGCCAACATCGCCTCAGGCTCAAAATGGCGCCAGAATCACCTCAGGCTCAAAATGTCCTGCTTTTTGTGGGGGAGTTTTCCCAAAACGGGGGGTTTTGGGGGTCAGTTCTCACCTTGAGAACGATCCATTTCTCCAGCGCTCTCTTGTGGTTGAGCCGGCAGAGCAGCCCCGAGGAGGAGACGCAGAAGGTGGCGCCGGCGCCGGAGCCGCGGCCGCAGGCGACGGCGCAGAAAACGGCATCGTGGAGCTCGCCCAGCAGCCCCGCGCGCCCCGCCAGCGGCACCGTCTCGTTCACCTGCGGAGGAGGAGGCGTTAACGAGCCCGCCATGACCAAGGGCCGAAAAGCGACATCCGCGGTGCGAGTTTTGGGACGAAAAGCACAAATTTGGGTTTTTTTTTTCCACAAAAAACACACAGTTCTGCATCAGGTTGGGTTCAGTGAGGAGGGTTTAAGCCGCGTCTATTCCCGGTTTTAGCGGAAAAACTAAAAGCTTTGGGTTTTTCTACACAAACCACACATCACGCTGGCTTAGCGAGGAGGGTTTAAGCCCCAGTTTTGGTGGAAAAATGAAGAACTTTGGGTTTTTTCTGCACAAACCACTCAGTTCCGCATCAGGTTGGGTTCGGTGAGGAGGGTTTAAGCCGCGTCTATTCCCGGTTTTAGCAAAAAAACTAAAAACTTAGCGTTTTTCTATGGAAACCCCATGTCATGTTGGTTTAGCGAGGAAGGTTTAAGCCCCGGTTTTGGTGGAAAAATGAAGAACTTTGGGTTTTTCTACAGAAACCATCGTCACCATTGTCACCTTCATCTCCCTGGCAGGGTCCAGGAACCAGAACTTGACGTGCCGGTGCCCCACGGTGACAAAGTAACGGTCGTCGGCGAAGGACACGGCGGGTGACGCTGCAGGACACCTTGTTGGACGCCACCAGCGCCTCCTTCTGCTCCCAAATAGAGGAAGAAACGTCACGAAACCCGCGACGGGGGAGAAAAGGGGTCGTTTGGGGGCGGATTTTGGGGATTCGGCGGTGGGCGCACCTTCCAGAGCCAGACGTTGACCAGCATGTCGTGCGGGGCGCCCACGGACACCAGGTAGCGGGCGCTGGGGGAGAAGGCGACGCAGGCCACGCCGTGTTTGTGGCCGTGGAGCGCCGTCAGCTGCGCCCGCTCCTCCACGTCCCACACGCGCACGGCCGGACGGTGCCCGGTCTGCGGGAAACGGGGGAAACGGGCTGGGAAACCACCCCAAAAAAAGGGGCACGTTTGGAAACGTGAGGGGATTCTGGCGCCATTTTGGGCCCTGAGGTGATTTTTGCGCCATTTTGAACCTGAGCTGACTCTGGCGTCATTTTGACCCTGAGGTGATTTTGTCGCCATTTTGGGCCCTGAGGTGACTCTGGCGCCATTTTGACCCTGAGGTGATTTTGTCGCCATTTTGGGCCCTGAGGCGATTTTGGCGCCATTTTGACCCTGAGGTGATTTTGGTGCCATTTTGACCCTGAGTGATTTTGTCGCCATTTTGGGCCCTGAGGCGATTTTGGCGCCATTTTGACTCTGAGGTGATTTTGGCGCCATTTTGACCCTGAGGTGATTCTGGCGCCATTTTGGGCCCTGAGGCGATTTTGGCGCCATTTTGACTCTGAGGTGATTTTGGCGCCATTTTGACCCGGAGGTGATTCTGGTGCCATTTTGGGCCCTGAAGCAATTTTGGCGCCATTTTGGGCCCTGAGACGATTTTGGCGCCATTTTGACTCTGAGGTGATTCTGGCGCCATTTTGACCCTGAGGTGATTCTGGCGCCATTTTGAGCCCTGATCTGACCTTAGAATCGTTTCGGTTGTAACAGCCCCTGAGGATCATTGATCCAACCATAGCCCCTCTCCAGCACTGACCCACGTCCCTAAACCTCCTCCTTTTCAACCCCTCCCGGGATGGCGGCTCCAGCCCTGACCTGGGCAGCCTGTTCCAGCCCCCACAGCCCTTTTTGGGAAGAAATTACCCCAAATTCCCACCCTCGACCTCCCCTGGTGCAACTTGAGGCCGTTTCCTCTCGTCCTGTCGCCTGGGAGCAGAACCCGACCCCCTCCATTCTCCAACCTTTGTTACTTTCTTAACCTCTTTTTATATCAAGAACGACCACGCAGCCACTCACTCACCCCTCCCCAATAGGAGAGAGAATTGAATGGGAAAGGAGAAGCTTGGGTTGAGATAAACGCAGCCAAACTGAGCCAAAAGAGAGGTAAAATGGGGGTGCTGGTGACAATAAAGAGGGGAACCCACCTCTCCGGTGACAATGAGCTTCCCGTCGGGGGAGAAAGCCAAGGCGCTCAGGGTTTTCCTGCAAAATGTGGGGGGTTTTGGTCAACGATGGGGGAACTGGGGGGGTCAGGGGGGCCCTGAGGGTGTCTGGGGGGACGTGGGTTTCTTTGGGGCACCTGGGTGGGTTTGGGGGTGTTTAGGGGTCCCTGGGAGGGTTTGCGGGAACCTGAAGGTTTTGGGGGTGTTTGGGGGGACTTGGGGGTGTTTGGGGTACCTGGGCAGGTTTGGGGATGTTTAGGTGTTCCTGGAAGGGTTTGGGGGTACCTGGAGGTTTTGGGGGTGTTTGGGGGGACCTGGGAGTGTTTGGGGGGGTGTTGGGGAGGACTTGGGGGGGGAATGGGGGGACTGGGGGAGTCTGGGGGTACCTAGGAGTATTTGGGGAGACTGGGGGAGTTCGGGGGATATTTGGGGGATACCTGGGAGTATTTGGGTGACTGGGGAGGCTGGGGGGTGTTTGGGGTACCTGGGGGTGTTTGGGGGGATCTAGGTGGGGTCTGGGGGGTGTTTGGGGTACCTGGGGGTGACTGGGGGGACCTAGGGGGGTTCTGTGGTGTGTTTGGGGTTACCCAGGGGTGTTTGACAGTACCTGGGGGTATTTGGGGGTCCAGAGGGCGTTTGGGGGGGTATTTTTGGGGGTGTTTGGCGTCACCTGGACGTGTTCAGGATGTGTCTCTGCGTGCTGTCGCGGGGATTCAGGATGACGACGACGCACCTGGACGGGGAGGGGGGAGGTTCGTCCCTGTGAGGGAGGTTTGGGGGTCCCGGGAGGGCGGAATTCGGGCGCTCACCCGGCGGGATAAGCCAGCAGCCCCGTGGTTGGATCGCAGGCCAGGCCGCTGCCGCTCTGCACCGTGATCCCCAGAACCTTCTCCAGCGTCACCTGCGGGGACATGGGGGGGACATGGTGGGGGGACCCAGGGGTCCCTCTGGGGCTGCTTGTCCTCCCTGTCCCATTGGGGGGACCCCAAAGTATCCCCAGGCTGGAAGGGCTGTGTGTGTGTCCCCCCATGCAGAGTCCCCAAGTGCTGCCCCCAGGCTCCACCCCTCCGGCTCACCAGCCCCGCCCCCTCCCCAGCCTCCACCCCCACAGGGTCCCAGCCACGCCCCTTCCCCAGGCTCCGCCCCTTTCCAAGGCTTCACCCCACCGACTCCAAGCCACGCCCCTTCCCCAGGCTCTGCCCCCGACCCACAGCCCCTCCCCAGCCTCCACCCCCACAGGGTCCCAGCCACGCCCCTTCCCCAGGCCCCGCCCCCGTAAACACCCCCCCTCACAAATCCCTTTCACAAGCCCCGCCCCTCTTCCCCCCCCGTCCGCCTTGCCCCCCACGCTCCCCTCACCGCCTCCTCCGGGCCCTGCTGCCGCGACCGCCGCCGCAAGCTGAAGAGCGGGGGGCGAATCGGGCCCGGTCCCGCCGTGGCCCCCGCCGCCCGCGGCCGCCATGGCTCCCGCCCGCCGCCGCCGCTCGTTAACGCTCCGAACCGCGCGCGGAAAACCGGCGTCCCCTTCTCATTGGGCAACGCTTACGCCGCTCACCGCCCTCCGTCCCCGCCTCGCCCAATGGCGGCGCGGCACCGCCCCCGCCGGTTCCTGTCACTCAGCGCCGCGTTCGGCCAATAGCGAGGCGGGCCAGCGCCGGCCCCGCCCCCTCGGTCCTAGCCCCGCGCACCGGGACCGGCGGAGGTGGGGGGGGCTGTTATCGGCGTGAAAAACGGCCTGGCGTCTCCGCCCCGGGACAACGGAGCCGTCCCGGCTGTGGGGACCCTCACGGGAGCTCCCCGTTCCTGCCCCGGCGTGGGGGGAGGGGGTTGGAATGGGGCCCGGGGGGCTTGGACTGTGTCCCCCGTGGGGCCGCATCGGGGGGGTTTAACCGGGACCCCCCCTCCCGCCCCATCAATTTGGCGGGTGAAGCGGGCTCCGCGCCTTCGCGCACGTGTTTTGCCCTCCGCTTCCACCTGCTCTCTCATTGGCTCTCGCAACGCCGGCCCCGCCTCCCCTCCGCCACCATTGGCCAGCAGCCGCGCCGCCATTGGTGGTCACCCCTCCATCCCCGCCTCTTCCACCCCGACTCCTCCCCTACTCCCCCCTCATTGGCTGTGCGCTCAGGAAGGGGATTGGCCACCAGCGCTGCGCCTGCGTAGTGCCGTACGGAAAGATGGCGGCGGCGGCTGCGGCCTGTGCGGTCCGCGGGGTCCGGGCCGCCCTCGGGGCCCGGCGGGTCCGCTCCGCGCTGGGCCGGGCCCACAGCGGCACCGCCGGGGCCTCCGGGGCCTCCGGGGCCACCGCCGGGGCCACCGCCGGGGCCACCGCCGAGGTGCTGCGGGAGCGGCTGCGGCGGCACCAGGTGGGGCTGAACCCGGGCGGGCAGCGCGGGGCCTGGGCCTGAGGGGGCGGGAAACCCGCGGGTGTCCCCGCGTGTCCCTGAGGGGTCGCTGGGTGTCCCCTGAGCTTCCCTGGATGTCCCCAGGTGTCCCCGGGGGGGGGGTCCCTTTTTCAGCGTGTCCCCCCATGTCACCGTGTCCCCTCTGGGGTGTCCCCATGTCCCCCCTGTGTCCCCCTCTGGGGGTGTCCCCATGTCCCCTCTGGGGGTGTCCCCATGTGCCCCCACTGTCCCCCCTGGGATGTCCCCCCCAGTGTCCCCATGTCCCTGCAGTGTCCCCATGTCCCCCCCAGTGTCCCCCTGGGATGTCCCCCCCAGTGTCCCCATGTCCCCCAGGTGTCCCCATATCCCCATGTCCCCCCAGTGTCCCTCGGGGTGTCCCCATGTCCCCCAGTGTCCCCCAGGGATGTCCCCCCAGTGTCCCCTGCTGTGTCCCTCGGGGTGTCCCTAATGTCCCCCAGGTGTCCCCATATCCCCGTGTCCCCGGGTGTCCCCATGTCCCCGCAGTGTCCCCATGTCCCCCGGGATGTCCCTCAGGGTGTCCCCATGTCCCCTGCTGTGTCCCTTGGGCTGTCCCTATGTCCCCCAGGTGTCCCCATATCCCTGGGTGTCCCCATGTCCCCGCAGTGTCCCCATGTCCCCCCGGGATGTCCCTCGGGGTGTCCCCATGTCCCCCCCAGTGTCCCCCTGGGATGTCCCCCCTGTGTCCCCTGCTGTGTCCCTCGGGGTGTCCCTATGTCCCCCAGGTGTCCCCATATCCCTGGGTGTCCCCATGACCCCACAGTGTCCCGGTGTCCCTCGGGGTGTCCCCATGTCCCCCCAGTGTCCCCTGCTGTGTCTCTCGGGGTGTCCCTATGTCCCCCAGGTGTCCCCATATCCCTGGGTGTCCCCATGTCCCCACAGTGTCCCGGTGTCCCCCGGGGTGTCCCCATGTCCCCCCAGTGTCCCCTGCTGTGTCCCTTGGGGTGTCCCTATGTCCCCCAGGTGTCCCCATATCCCTATGTCCCTGGGTGTCCCCATGTCCCCTGGGATGTCCCCATGTCCCCCCAGTGTCCCCCTGGGATGTCCCCCCCAGTGTCCCCATGTCCCCTGCTGTGTCCCTCGGGGTGTCCCTATGTCCTCCAGGTGTCCCCATATCCCCGTGTCCCCGGTTGTCCCTGTGTCCCCGCAGTGTCCCCATGTCCCCCGGGATGTCCCTCGGGGTGTCCCCATGTCCCCCCAGTGTCCCCTGCTGTGTCCCCTGCTGTGTCCCTCGGGGTGTCCCTATGTCCCCCAGGTGTCCCCCGGGTGTCCCCGCAGTGTCCCCAGGTCCCCCCAGTGTCCCTCAGCGTGTCCCCATGACCCCCAGTGTCCCCCAGGGATGTCCCCCCAATGTCCCCCCAGTGTCCCTCGGGGTGTCCCCATGTCCCCCCAGTGTCCCTCAGGGTGTCCCCGTGTCCCCCCAGTGTCCCCTGCTGTGTCCCTCGGGGTGTCCCTATGTCCCCCAGGTGTCCCCATATCCCCGTGTCCCCGGGTGTCCCCACGTCCCCTCTGTGTCCCCCTGGGATGTGTCCCCATGTCCCCCCAGTGTCCCGCTGGGATGTCCCTCAGGGTGTCCCCATGTCCCCCCAGTGTCCCCGTGTCCCCTGCTGTGTCCCGTGGGTGTCCCCATGTCCCCCCAGTGTCCCGCTGGGATGTCCCTCGGGGTGTCCCCATGTCCCCGCAGTGTCCCCATGTCCCTGCAGTGTCCCCCTGGGATGTCCCCTGCTGTGTCCCTTGGGGTGTCCCCATGTCCCCCCAGTGTCCCCGTGTCCCCTGCTGTGTCCCATGGGTGTCCCCATGTCCCCCCAGTGTCCCCTGCTGTGTCCCCTGCTGTGTCCCTCGGGGTGTCCCCGTGTCCCCCCAGTGTCCCCTGCTGTGTCCCTCGGGGTGTCCCTATGTCCCCCAGGTGTCCCCATATCCCCGTGTCCCCGGGTGTCCCCACGTCCCCTCTGTGTCCCCCTGGGATGTGTCCCCATGTCCCCCCAGTGTCCCGCTGGGATGTCCCTCAGGGTGTCCCCATGTCCCCCCAGTGTCCCCGTGTCCCCTGCTGTGTCCCGTGGGTGTCCCCATGTCCCCCCAGTGTCCCGCTGGGATGTCCCTCGGGGTGTCCCCATGTCCCCGCAGTGTCCCCATGTCCCCGCAGTGTCCCCCTGGGATGTCCCCTGCTGTGTCCCTTGGGGTGTCTCCATGTCCCCCCAGTGTCCCCTGCTGTGTCCCTCGGGGTGTCCCTATGTCCCCCAGGTGTCCCCCGGGTGTCCCCGCAGTGTCCCCACGTCCCCTGTGTGTCCCCAGGCTCGGGCGGGCCCCCCCGGGCCGGACGCGGGCGCTGGCGCTGGCGCGGGCGCTGGCGAGGACGAGGAGGGGGCGCGGCGGCGCCGGGAGCGGGCGGCCATGGCGCGGCGGGTGGCCCTGCGGCTGGCGGGGCTGCTGGGCGCCGGCGGCGGCATCGCCATCGTCTACGTCTTCGGTGAGTCCCCCAGTGTCCCCTCAGTGTCCCCCGCTGTCCCCTCCGTGTCACCACAGTGTCCCCCTGGGCCTCAGTGTCACCGTGGTGTCACCCGGTGTCACCACAGTGTCACCTGGTGTCACCCGGTGTCACCGCGGTGCCCCCCTCAGTGTCCCCCTGGGCCTCAGTGTCACCGCGGTGTCACTGCGGTGCCCCCTCAGTGTCCCCCTGGGCCCCGGGTGGCACCACGGTGTCCCCTCAGTGTCACCGCAGTGTCCCCCTGGGCCTCAGTGTCACCGCGGTGTCACCCGGTGTCACCGCGGTGCCCCCTCAGTGTCCCCCTGGGCCTCAGTGTCACCGCGGTGTCCCCTCAGTGTCACCGCGGTGTCCCCTCGGTGTCACCGTGGTGTCCCCGGGTGTCACCGCGGTGCTGCCTCAGTGTCCCCCGCTGTCCCCTCCGTGTCACCGCGGTGTCCCCTCAGTGTCCCCCTGGGCCCCGGTGTCACCACAGTGTCACCTGGTGTCACCCGGTGTCACCGCGGTGCCCCCTCAGTGTCCCCCTGGGCCTCAGTGTCACCACAGTGTCCCCTCAGTGTCACCACAGTGTCCCCTCAGTGTCACCACAGTGTCCCCCTGGGCCTCAGTGTCACCGCGGTGCCCCCTCAGTGTCACCGCGGTGCCCCCTCAGTGTCACCGCGGTGTCACCCGGTGTCACCGCGGTGCTGCCTCAGTGTCCCCCGCTGTCCCCTCCGTGTCACCACAGTGTCCCCTCAGTGTCACCACAGTGTCCCCCTGGGGCCTCAGGGTCACCGCGGTGTCACCTGGTGTCACCGCGGTGCACCCTCAGTGTCCTCTTGGGCCATGGTGTTCCCTCAGTGTCCCCTCAGTGTCACCTGGTGTCCCCTCGGTGTCCCTCTGGGCCCCGGTGTCACCGCGGTGTCCCCTCAATGTCCCCTTGGGCCTCAGTGTCACCACGGGTGTCCCCTCAGTGTCCCCCTGGGCCTCAGTGTCCCCACGGGTGTCCCCTCAGTGTCCCCTCAGGCCCCAATGGCACCGCAGTGTCCCCTTCAGTGACCCCACAGTGTCCCCCTGTCCCCCACTATCCCCTTGGTGTCCCCCTCAGTGTCCCCACAGTGTCCCCACGTTGTCCCCTCCATGTCCCCTGGTGTCACATCAGTGTCCCCTCAGTGTCCCCTTGGGCCCCTATGGCACCGCGGTGTCACCTCCATGTCCCCCCAGTGTCTCCTGGTGTCCCCAGTGTCCCCACTGTCCCCTTCAGTGACCCCTTCAGTGACCCCTCAGTATCCCCCTGTCCCCCACTATCCCCTTGGTGTCCCCCACAGTGTCCCCCCGTTGTCCCCTCCATGTCCCCTGGTGTCACATCAGTGTCCCCTCCATGTCCCCTCGGTGTCCCCCGGTGTCCCCAACGTCACCGTTCCCCCCACAGGCACCAACGCGGTGGACGAGCACGGGGCCAAGGTGAGGACGGCGGCCCCTCCCTGCCCTTTGGGGACAACTGGGGACATTGGGGGGGTGGCGTGTCCCCAAAGTGAGTGATGTGTCCCTAAGGGGGGTGACATGTCCCTAAAGTGGGTGGCATGTCCCCAAGAGGGATGGTGTGTCCCCAAGGGAGGTGACATGTCCCCAAGGCGGGTGGCATGTCCCCAAAGTGAGCGATGTGGCCCCAAGGGGGGTGGTGTGTCCCCAAAGTGACGTGTCCCCAAGGGGGGTGACATGTCCCTAAATTGAGTGATGTGTCCCCAAGGGGGGTGGCATGTCCCCAAAGCGAGTGATTTGTCCCCAAAGTAACGTGTCCCCAAGGGGGGTGGCATGTCCCTAAATTGAGTGATTTGTCCCCAGGGGGGGTGACATGTCCCTAAAGTGAGTGAT
Organism: Columba guinea; assembly: GCA_032206185.1. Taxonomy (NCBI): domain Eukaryota; kingdom Metazoa; phylum Chordata; class Aves; order Columbiformes; family Columbidae; genus Columba; species Columba guinea. The sequence goes on along the minus strand of JAVLUU010000542.1, from coordinate 110,279 downwards.
TTGTCCCCAAAGTGACGTGTCCCCAAGGGGGGTGACAGTGACATGTCCCCAAAGTGAGTGATTTGTCCCCAAAGTGACGTGTCCCCAAGGGGGGTGGCATGTCCCCAAAGTGAGTGACGTGTCCCCAAGGGGGGTGGCATGTCCCCAAAGTGAGTGATGTGTCCCCAAGGGGGGTGGTGTGTCCCCAAAGTGACGTGTCCCCAAGGGGGGTGACATGTCCCTAAATTGAGTGACGTGTCCCCAAGGGGGGTGACGTGTCCCCAAGGGGGGTGACATGTCCCCAAGGGGGGTGGCATGTCCCCAAGGTGAGTGATTTGTCCCCAAGAGGGGTGATGTGTCCCCAAAGTGAGTGATTTGTCCCCAAAGTGACGTGTCCCCAAGGGGGGTGACATGTCCCCAAAGCGAGTGATTTGTCCCCAAGGGGGGTGATTTGTCCCCAAAGTGACGTGTCCCCAAGGGGGGTGACATGTCCCTAAAGTGAGTGATGTGTCCCCAAAGTGACGTGTCCCCAAGGGGGGTGACATGTCCCCAAAGCGAGTGATGTGTCCCCAAAGTGACGTGTCCCCAGGGGGGGTGACAATCCCTGTTTTCCCCTAAAACCCCTTTTTTTGGACCTTTTTGATGTGCGACCCCCCCGGGGACAGGAAAGTGCCACTTGTCCCATGTCCGGGGAGGGGGGGGGGCGGGGACATGGGGACATCAAATGGGGTGACAAGGTGACAATGACACCGTGGCGGGGGAGGTGACAACATCACCTACGTGCAAATTGTCCCTGTCACCTCCCCGGTGTCACCCCCCCCCACAGTGTCACCGTTTTAAACCCCCCCCCCCCCTTCTCCCACAGATCCCCGATGAGTTCGACGCCGGTGAGTTGGGGACACCGCGACCATTTGTCACCTCCATGTCACCTCATTGTCACCCGTTGTCACGTTGTTTCTCCCACCCCGGTGTGACCCAAAAGGGGCTTTTTTGGGGGGCGTTTCGGTGGCTCCTTCCCACGGTGGGGGGGGCGGGGGGGGTGTCACCCCCTCTTGGGGCCACCGGTTGTCACCCCCCCTTGGGGACACCGTGATTGTCACCCCCGTTGTCACCGCAGACCCCGTGGGCATCCAGCAGCTCCGTAGGACCTACAAGTACTTCAAGGACTACAGGCAGGTGCGATTTGGGGGGGTTCCCCCCTTTTTGGGGACGGTCACCCCATCTTTATGCCCGTGGGGGGGGGGGCCGTTCCCAGCCCGGGGACCTTCGTCCCCATTTTGGGGATGTTTGCATCAATTTGGGGCGTTTTGGGGGGGTTTGTCCCCACGTTTTGGGGGGTTCATCCCCACTTTTTGGGGGGTTTTGTCCCCACTTTGAGGTTGTTTCACCCCAATTTTGGGGGAGTTTTGTCCCCACTTTTTGGGGGGTTTCTCCCCATTTTGGGGTTGATTCATCCCCACTTTTTTTTGGGGGGGGGGGGGGGTTTGTCCCCAATTTGGGGGGTTTGTCCCCACTTTTTGGGGGTCTTGTCCCCCCTTTTTGGGGGGTTTCATCCCTAATTTGGGGGTGTTTCATCCTCACTTTTGGGGGGATTTTGTCCCCCTTTTTGGGTTGATTCATCCTCGATTTGGGGGGGGGGTCATCCTCAATTTGGGGGGTATTGTCCCCATCTTTTGGGGGGGTTTTGTCCCCATTTTTGGGGTTGATTCGTCCCCACTTTGGGATCATTACACCCCCAATTTTGGGGGGTTTCATCCCTAATTTGGGGGGTTTTGTCCCCACTTGGGGGTCGATTCTTCCCCACTCTTTGGGGGGTTTCACCCCCAATTTTGGGGGGTTTCATCCCCAATTTGGGGGTCGATTCTTCCCCACTTTTTGGGGGGTTTCACCCCCAATTTTTGGGGTTTCATCCCCAATTTGGGGGTCGATTCACCCCCACTCTTTGGGGGTTTTACCCCCAATTTTGGGGGTTTCATCCCCAATTTGGGGGTCGATTCTTCCCCACTCTTTGGGGGGTTTCACCCCCAATTTTTTTGGGTTTCATCCCCAATTCGGGGTGTCGATTCTTCCCGACTTTTTGGGGGGGTTTCACCCCCAATTTTGGTGGGGTTATCCCCCCTTTTTGAGGTCATTTCCCCCCCCAGATGATCATCGAGCCCACCAGCCCCAAACTACTCCCGGACCCCCTGCGCGACCCCTATTACCAGCCCCCCTACACCCTGGTGATCGAGCTCACCGACGTCCTGCTGCACCCCGAGTGGTCGGTGAGTGTCCCCCCCCCAGTGTCCCCACTGTCACCCCCCCCGCCGGGTGACACAACACCGTGACGCCCCCCCCAACCCCGTTGTGTCCCCAGCTTGTCACCGGTTGGCGGTTCAAGAAGCGCCCGGGGATCGAGAGTCTCCTGCAGCAACTGGCGCCGCTCTACGAGATCGTGGTGTTCACCTCGGAAACCGGGATGGTGGGGACACGGGGACGCTGGGGGACACTGGGGGGTGTCCCCTGGTCCCTCACCCCCCCCCCCCCACTTTGTTTTCTGTGACCCGCCCCCCCCCCAGACGGCGTTCCCGCTCATCGACAGCATCGACCCCCATGGGTTCGTGTCCTACCGCCTGTTCCGCGACGCCACGCGCTACATGGACGGGCACCACGTCAAGGTGGGGGACGTGTCCTTTGTGTCCCCGTGGCCCCATGGCCCCCGTGTCCCCATGTCCCCCATGTCCTCCGGTCCGTGTCCCCCCGTGTCCCCATGTCCCCCATGTCCTCCGGTCCGTGTCCCCCCGTGTCCCCATGGCCCCCGTGTCCTCTGTGTCCCTCCGTCCCCATGGCCCCCATGTCCTCTGGTCCGTGTCCCCCTGTGTCCCCGTGTCCCCCTGTGTCCCCGTGTCCCCCTGTGTCCCCGTGTCCCCCCGTGTCCCTGTGTCCCCATGGCCCTTGTGTCCCCGTGTCCCCGTGTCCCCCCGTGTCCCCATGGCCCCTGTGTCCCTGTGTCCCTGTGTCCCCCTGTGTCCCCATGGCCCCTGTGTCCCTGTGTCCCGTGTCCCCCCCGTGTCCCCATGGCCCCTGTGTCCCTGTGTCCCCCCCGTGTCCCCTGTGTCCCCGTGTCCCCTTGTGTCCCCGTGTCCCCCTGGCCTCATGTCCCCCATTGCCGTGTCCTCCAGTCCTTGTCCCCATGGCCCAATGTCCCCCATGTCCCCCGTGTCCCCATGGCCGTGTCCTCCGGTCCTTGTCCTCTGTGTCCCTCTGTCCCTATGGCTGTGTCCCCCATGGCCCCCGTGTCCCCATGGCCCCCGTGTCCCCCATGTCCCCCGTGTCCCCATGGCCGTGTCCTCCGGTCCTTGTCCTCTGTGTCCCTCTGTCCCCATGGCTGTGTCCCCCATGAACCCCGTGTCCCCCGGTCCGTGTTCCCCCGGGTCCCCATGTCCCCCCGTGTCCTCCGGTCTGTGTCCCCCCGTGTCCCCCCATGTCCCCCGTGTCCCCATGTCCCCCATGGCCGTGTCCTCCGGTCCTTGTCCTCTGTGTCCCTCTGTCCCCATGGCTGTGTCCCCTGTGTCCCCATGTGCCCCGGTCTGTGTCCCCCCGTGTCCCCATGGCCCCTGTGTCCCCCTGGCCCCATGGCCCTTGTGTCCCCTTGTGTCCCCGTGTCCCCCCAGCCCCATGTCCCCCCATGGCTGTGTCCTCCGGTCCTTGTCCTCTGTGTCCCTCTGTCCCTATGGCTGTGTCCCCCATGGCCCCCGTGTCCTCCGGTCCGTGTCCCCCCGTGTCCCCCATGTCCCCCGTGTCCCCATGGCTGTGTCCTCCGGTCCTTGTCCTCTGTGTCCCTCTGTCCCCATGGCCCTTGTGTCCCCTTGTGTCCCCGTGTCCCCCCAGCCCCATGTCCCCCATGGCTGTGTCCTCCGGTCCTTGTCCTCTGTGTCCCTCTGTCCCCATGGCTGTGTCCCCCATGAACCCCGTGTCCCCCGGTCCGTGTTCCCCCGGGTCCCCATGTCCCCCCGTGTCCTCCGGTCTGTGTCCCCCCGTGTCCCCATGTCCCCCATGGCCGTGTCCTCCGGTCCTTGTCCTCTGTGTCCCTCTGTCCCCGTGGCTGTGTCCCCCTGTGTCCCCGTGTCCCCCGTGTCCTCCGGTCTGTGTCCCCCTGTGTCCCCGTGTCCCCCGTGTCCCCCAGTCTGTGTCCCCCGTGTCCCCATGTCCCCCGTGTCCCCATGTCCCCCATGGCCATGTCCTCCGGTCCTTGTCCTCTGTGTCCCTCTGTCCCTATGGCTGTGTCCCCATGGCCCCTGTGTCCCCTTGTGTCCCCATGTCCCCCATGGCCATGTCCTCCGGTCCGTGTCCCCCATGTCCCCTGTGTCCCCCATGTCCCCCATGTCTGTGTCCTCCAGTCCTTGTCCCCCGTGTCCCTCTGTCCCCGTGGCCCCATGTCCCTGTATCCCCATGTCCCATGTCCCCCCGTCCTGTCCCACTGCCCCATGCTGTATCCCCCTGTCCCCACGCTGTGTCCCCCCCGCTCTCTGCCCCCCCCTGAACCCCCCAAAACCCTCTCTCTGTCCCCCCCCCAGGACATCTCGTGCCTCAACAGAGACCCGGCCAAGGTGGTGGTGGTGGATTGCCGCCGCGAGTCCTTCCGCCTGCAGCCCTTCAACGGGCTGGCGCTGCCGCGCTGGGACGGCGGCTCCGACGACCGCGCGCTCTACGACCTGGCCGCCTTCCTCAAGAGTGCGTCAAACCCCCCCCAAAACCCACCCCCGGCCCCCCCCGCGCCCCCTGCGACTCCACGTCCGTCTGTCCCGCAGCCATCGCGCTCAGCGGCGTGGAGGACGTACGGACGGTGCTGGAGAACTACGCGCTGGAGGAGGATCCGCTGGCGGCGTTTAAAACGGCGCCGGACGCGGCTGGAGGAGGTTGGGGACACAGGGGACACCGCGGCGGGGTGGGGGGGGACGGACGGACAAGGGACAGACGGGGGGACGCGCCCCCGTTTTGCCCGTAACGGCGGCTTTTCGCCCCAAACGGCAGGAGGAGCAGCAGCGGTTGGCGGAGCAGAAGCCGACGGGGCTGTTCCTGGGGGGCCTGGCGGGGCGCTTCTGGCCACGCTCCAAGCAGCAGTGACATCACGGTGACGTCAGCGTGACGTCAGCAGCGGGGTGTCCCGCGCGGGGGGACGCAACGCGCCCCCCTCCCCTTCCCCTTTTTGGAGGAGCGTGGGGGGGGTGACGCGGCGCCGTGACATGGACAGTTTGGGCAGCAGCCCCGTTTTTGGGGGGATTTGGGGGGGTTTTGGGGTGGGGGGGTGAATAAAGAGTGACGTGGAGCTGTGGGTGCTGTGGTGATGTGGGGGGGCGCGGGGTGACCCCCCCCCCCAAGCCGCTTGTGGGGCGCGATTCGCGTCCTGGGCGGTGGGGGCGCTGCGTCCCGGGGGGCGTGGCCAGATAAAGGGGCGGGGTGAGCACTTTACAGGTGTCTATGGGTGGGGGGCGTAGTAATAGGAGGGGCGTGGTTTGGCCGGGGCGTGGCTAGACAAAGGGGCGGGGCGAGTACTTTACAGGTGTCTATGGGTTGGGGGCGCGGCCAGCGGGAGGGGGCGTGGCAAGATAAAGGGGCGGGGTGAGCACTTCACAGGGGTCTGTGGGTTGGGGGCGTGGCCTGGGGTGGAGTCAAGCCTTTAGAAACGGACCCCGTGGGCGTGGCCTGGAGCTGGGGGCGTGGCCAAGCCTTTAGAAAGGGGTCTGGGGGGTCGCCGCGCTCAGACCCCGCGGAGCTCCCGAAGTGGACGGGACCCCCCTCCCCCCTCCCCAAATGGTGTCCCGCGCCTTCCTCCCACCCCCCATCATCCTCATCCTCCTCTGCGCCCCCCCCCGTGAGTATCAACCGAGGGGGGGGATCCTGGGGGTTCATTTGGGGGGCTCTGGGGGGTATTTAGGGGGTCATGGGGGTTATTTAGGGGGTTATTGGGGGCGGGGTCCATAGGGGTTTATTTAGGGGGGATCCTGGAGGGTTATTGGGGGGGGTCCTGGGGGTTATTTGGGGGGGTTCTGGGGGGCTATTGGGGGGGGTCCCTGGGGGTTTATTCGGGGGGTTATTGGGGGGGTCCGTGGGGGGTTATTTGGGGGGTCATGGGGGTTTATTTGGGGGGTTATTGGGGAGGTCACTGGGGGGTTATTTAGAGGGTCCCCTGGGGGGAGTTTCAGGTGGGGGGGGTCTCAGGGTATTTGGGGGATGGGGGGGGGGGTCTGCTGGGGGGTCCCTGAGGGGCTACTTTGGGGCTCTGGGCGGGGGGGGGTATTTTGGGGGGTCTTGGGTGCTGACCCCCCCCGCCCCCCCCCCCAGGTCTCCCCATCGGGGGTGCTGGAGCTGCGGGTGCTGTCGGCGCGGGGGGGGGCCGTGCGGGGACCCCCCCACCTCCTGCCGCCTCATTTTCCGGCTCTGCCTGCGCCCCCCCGGGGGGGGCGGCTGCACTTTGGGGGTCACCCACAGCCCCCCCGGCCCCCCCCCCCGCTCCAGGGACCCCCCGAATTCTCCGCTTACCTTTTGCTTTCCCATGGCCGGTAAGGATGCCCCCCCAAAATCTGACACCCCCCCCCCCTCCAAATCTGACCCCCCTCAAGGGATTAGGAGTGACCCCCCCCCCCAAATTTGGGTGTGTGTTCCCCCCCCAGGGCACCGTGTCCCTTGTCATCGAGTCCTGGAGACTGGAGGAGCCCAAAGGATCCGGAGGTGAGGGGGGGGCTTGGGGGGCAAATGGGGGTCTGGGGTTTGGGGGGGGTCCCATGAGGGTGGGGGGGCAAATGGGGGTCCAATGAGTGGGGGGGGGGGAGTATATGGGGGTCCCAGAGGGTCAAGGGGGGTCCCATGAGGGTGGGGGGGGGGTAAATGGGGGTCCCAGGGGGTTAAATGGGAGCAAATGGGGGTCTGTGGGGGGCGAATGGGGGGCCCTGGGGTTTGGGGGGGGAATGGGGGTCAAGGGGGGGCCCTGTGGTTTGGGGGGGGGAATGGGGGTCCCAGGGGGTAAATGGGCAAAGGGGGGTCTGGGGGGGCAAATAGGGGTCCTGGCGTTTGGGGGGGGTCCCATGAGGGTGGGGGGTCAAACGGGGGTCCCAGGGGGTAAATGGGGGTCAAAGAGGGGTGTGGGGGGGCAAATGGGGGGCCCTGGGGTCTCAGGGTCAAGGGGGGGCCATGGGGTTGGGGGGGGTCCCATGAGGGTGGGGGGGAGTAAATGGGGGGGGGGGTCAATGGGTGGCAAAAGGGGGTCTGGGGCGGGCTGGGGTTTGGGGGCAGAATGGGGGGCCCTGTGGTTTGGGGGGTCCCGTGGCAGGGGAGGTAAATGAGGGTCCCATGGGGGGTGATATGAGGGGGGTTCCGGGGGTGCTGATGTTCCCCTCCCCCCCCCCACCAGGGCCCCCCCGGCGCCGTTTTTTGGGGGCGCGCGGTGACGCGGCAGCACCTGGTCCCGGGGGGGCCCTGGACGGGGGGGGGGCGGGGGTGGGCCCGGCGGGGGGGGCCTGAGGTTCCGCACCCGCCTGCGCTGCCGCCCCCCCCGCGCGGCCCCCCCCCGCTGCGCGCCCCCCCGGCCCCCCCGCCGTGAGTGACCCCCAGTGGGGGACATGGGGGGGCATGGGGGACAGTGACATCAAATGGGTGACATGGGGGACATGAGGGACATGGGGGGACGTGGGGGGGACATGGGGATGTGGGGGACGTGGGGGGACGTGGGGGACGTGGGGGACAGTGACATCAAATGGGTGACGTGGGGGACGTGAGGGGACATGGGGGGACATGGGGGGGACATGGGGATGTGGGGGACGTGGGGGGACGTGGGGACATGGGGGGACATGGGAGACAGTGACATCAAATGGGTGACATGGAGGACATGGGGGGATGTGGGGGACATCTGGGGACATGGGGATGTGGAGGACATGGGGGGGGCATGGGGACATGGGGCGACATGGGGGACAGTGACATCAAAAGGGTGACATGGGGGACATGGGGGGACGTGGGGACATGGCGGGGCATGGGGGACATAGGGGGGCATGGGGACATCTGGGGATGTGGGGGGACATGGGGATATGGGGGACATGGGGGGACACTGATATCAAATGGGGGACACGGGACATTGGGGGCATGTGGGACATGGGTGATATGGGGGGGGGGGGTCCCTGGGGTTTGGGGGGAGTCCTGACCCCCCTCTGTCCCCATAGGGGGGTGTCGGGAACCCTGTGCCCCCCCCGGCACCAACGGCAGCGCCGGCGCCAACGGGGGATCCTGTGTGGTGAGTGGGGACCCCCCAGCACCCCAAAACCCCCCCCCCGGTCACCCCAGGGACCCCCCCCCCACACCCCAAACCCCCCTCCCCGGTCACCCCAGGGACCCCCCTACACCGGGACCCCCCCAGTGTCACCCCAGGGACCCCCAATGTCACTCCACCCTCCCTGGTCACCCCAGGGAACCCCATTGTCACCGCAGGACCCCCCATTGTCACCGCAGGGACCCCTAATGTCACCTCAGGGACCCCCTTTCACTGGGACCCCCCCCATAGTGTCACCCCAGGGACCGCCCCCCCCAGTCACCTCATGACCCCCCCTCAGTCACCCCATGATCCCCCAATGTCACCCCGGGGGCCCCCCCAGTGTCACCCCAGGGACCCCCCCAATATCACTCCAGGGACCCCTGTGGTCACCCCATGATCCCCAATGTCACCCCAGGGACCCCCCCCTGTCACCCCATGACCCCCCAATACCACTCCATGACCCCCTCTCCCCCCCACCCCTCCCCCACCTCCTCACTGTGGGGGTGTCCCCGGTGTCCCCCCCCTCCCATTAACGGTTCCACCCCCACAGGGTCCCGGCAGCGACTCCCGGGGGGCACCGTGTGACCCCCCCCGGCCGGCGGCACCGGAGGCACCGGCACCCCAGGGGGTGTCCCCTGGGGTATCCCTGGGGGTCGCCCTGGAAGCCCCAGGGGTATCCCCAAGGGTATCCCCGGGGGTTGTCCCTGAAGCCCCAGGGGTATCCCCAAGGGTATCCCTGGGGGTCGCCCCAGAAGTCCTGGGGGTATCCCCAAGGGTATCCCCAAGGGTATCCCCGGGGGTCGCCCCAGAAGTCCCGGGGGTATCCCCAAGAGTATCCCCAGGGGTCACCCTGGAGGTCCTGGGGGTGTCCCCGAGGGTATCCCCGGGGGTTGCCCCGGAAGTCCTGGGGGTATCCCCAGGGGTTGCCCTGGAAGTCCCGGGGGTATCCCCAAGGGTATCCCCAAGGGTATCCCTGGGGGTCGCCCCAGAAGTCCCGGGGGTATCCCCAAGAGTATCCCCAGGGGTTGCCCTGGAAGTCCCGGGGGTTTCCCCAGGGGATTCCCCGGGGGTTTCCCCGGTGGCTGTGGGACCGGCAGCCCCGGGGGTGTCCCCGCTGTCCCTGGTGGCCCCGGGGGAGTCCCCGGGGGTGTCCCCGCTGTCCCTGGTGGCCCCGGGGGAGTCCCCGGGGGTGTCCCCGGTGTCCCCGTGCGCCCTCGGGCCGTGTTTCAACGGCGGCTCCTGTGTCCCCACGGGTGACGGTGACACCGGCTACAGCTGCCGCTGCCCCCCCCGGCTACCGCGGCGCCAACTGCGAGCGGCGGGCGGACCGGTGTGCACAGAGCCCGTGTCTCAACGGTCAGTGTCACCCGTGTCACCTCCGTGTCACCCCAGTGTCCCCCATGTTACCTGTGTCACCCGTGTCCCCATCCCCACCCACCCGTGTGCACAGAGCCTGTGTCTCAATGGTCAGTGTCCCCTGTGTCACCCGTGTCACCTCAGTGTCACCCGTGTCACCTGTGTCACCCGTGTCCCCATCCCCACGCACCCATGTGTACAGAGCCTGTGTCTCAATGGTCAGTGTCCCCTGTGTCACCTCTGTGTCACCTCTGTGTCACCTTGGTGTCACCCGTGTCACCCGTGTCACCTCAGTGTCACCTCGGTGTCCCCCGTGTCCCCTGTGTCACCCGTGTCCCCATCCCCACCCACCCATGTGCACAGAGCCTGTGTCTCAATGGTCAGTGTCCCCTGTGTCACCTCCATGTCACCTCTGTGTCACCTCTGTGTCACCTCGGTGTCACCCGTGTCACCTCGGTGTCCCCCGTGTCCCCTGTGTCACCCGTGTCCCCATCCCCACCCACCCATGTGCACAGAGCCTGTGTCTCAATGGTCGGTGTCCCCTGTGTCACCCGTGTCACCTCCGTGTCACCTCCGTGTCACCTCGGTGTCACCCGTGTCCCCTGTGTCACCTCAGTGTCACTTGAGTGTCCCCTGAGTGTGCCCCATGTCCTGAACATCCCCAATGTTCCTATGTCCCACATTCGATGTCACTGTCCCCCATGTCCCAAATGTCCCCATGTCCCAATGTCCCCCATGTCCCCAATGTCCCTCATGTCCCCCATGCCCCCAATGTCCCCATGTCCCCTATTTGATGTCACTGCCCCCAATGTCCCCATGTCCCCAATGTCCCCATATCCCCCCATGTCCCCATATCCCCCCCGACCCCCATGTCTCCCCATGTCCCCATGTCCACCCATATCTCCCCATGTCCCCATGTCCCCCCATGTCCCCAATGTCCCCATATCCCCCATGTCCCCATATCCCACATGCCCCCAATGTCCCTCATGTCCCCTGTTTGATGTCACTTCCCGCCATGTCCCAATGCCCCAATGTCCCCCATGTCCCCCATGTCCCCCATGCCCCCAATGTCCCCATGTCCCCCATTTGATGTCACTGCCCCCAATGTCCCCATGTCCCCATGTCCCCAATGTCCCCATGTCCCCCATTTGATGTCACTGCCCCCAATGTCCCCATGTCCCCATGTCCCCAATGTCCCCCATGTCCCCCATGTCCCCCATGTCCCCATATCCCCCATGCCCCCAATGTCCCTCATGTCCCCTATTTGATGTCACTTCCCCCCATGTCCCCAATGTCCCCATGTCCCCCATTTGATGTCACTGCCCCCCAATGTCCCCATGTCCCCAATGTCCCCAATGTCCCCATGTCCCCCATGCCCCCAATGTCCCCATGTCCTCTATTTGATGTCACTGCCCCCCATGTCCCAATGTCCCCATATCCCCCATGCCCCCCATGTCCCCCATGTCCCCACGTCCCCCATGCCCCCAATGTCCCCATGTCCCCTATTTGATGTCACTTCCCCCCATGCCCCAATGTCCCCATGTCCCCAATTTACTGCCACCCCCCCCCCCCTCCTCAACACCCCCCCCTGTCCCCCCAGGCGCCCACTGCCGCGACACCCCCCCGCGGCCCCTCCTGCCGCTGCCCCCCCTGGTTTTTGGGGTCCCCTGTGCCAGCACAACCGGGACGACTGTTCCCCCAACCCCTGCGCCAACGGGGGTACCTGCCAGGACGGCCCCAACAGCTTCTCCTGCAGCTGCACCCTGGGCTACGCGCCCCCCCGCTGTCACCGCGCCGACGACTGTACCCCCAACCCCTGTCGCCACGGGGGTACCTGCTACACCCACATCTCGGGCCACGTCTGCGCCTGCCCCCCCGGGTTTATGGGGGTTCGCTGCGAGGAGGAGGTTGGGGGGACCCCCCGGCAGCGTTGGAGGTCCCCGCTGCCCCCCCCCGGCGCCGTTGACCTTGGCCTTGGTGCTGCCCTTGGTGCTGTTGGTGCCGGGGGTGGGGATGGCGCTGAGGAGGAGGAGGAGGGGGGGGGACAGGTGAGACACCCCCATAATGGGGGGGGACACCCTGGGAATGGGGGACCCCCCCACAATGGGATGGGGGAACCCCCAGGAATGGGGAGACCCCCTGGGAATGGGGAGACCCCCCCCCACAATGGGATGGGGGGACCCCCCAGAATGGGGAGACCCCCCACAATGGGATGGGGGGACCCCCAGGAATGGGGAGACCCCCTGGGAATGGGGAGACCCCCCCACAATGGGACGGGGAGACCCCCTGGGAATGGGGAGACCCCCCCACAATGGGATGGGGAGACCCCCACGATGGGATGGGGAGACCCCCTTGGAATGGGGAGACCCCCCCAGAATGGGGAGACCCCCCCACAATGGGATGGGGGGACCCCCCACAATGGGGAGACCCCCCACAATGGGATGGGGAGACCCCCTGGGAATGGGGAGACCCCCTGGGAATGGGGAGACCCCCCCACAATGGGATGGGGGGGACCCCCAGGAATGGGGAGACCCCCTGGGAATGGGGAGACCCCCCCCACAATGGGATGGGGAGACCCCCCGGGAATGGGGAGACCCCCCCAAAATGGGGAGACCCCCCACAATGGGATGGGGGGGACCCCCTGGGAATGGGGGGGACCCTCTGAGAATGGGGAGACACCCCCACCAATGGGTTTGGGGTGGGGGGGACAGGTGAGATGCCCCCGTAATGGTCGGGGGGACACCCTAAGAATGGGGGGACCCCCTGGGAATGGGGAGCCCCCCCCAGGACAGGGGAGCCCCCCCCCCCCCAATGGGTTTGGGTGGGTGGGGATATGGGGGACCCCCCCCCAAATGGTTTGGGGGTGGGGGGGACCCCCTGAAGGGCTTTGGGGGTTGTGGGTTGTACCAAGTGATTTGGGGGGGGGGCGGCTCACAGGTGTTTTTTTCGGCAGCAACCACGCGGCGGAGCCGGGGGGGGACCCCGCAATGAGCCCCCCCGAGAGGGAGCGGCGGCCGCCACGCGCGTCAGCGACACGGGTGAGTGTTGCCGTCCCCCCCCCCAAATCCCCCGGGCACCCCCATTGCTCCCCCCCCCGCCCTTAACCCCCGTTTATCCCCCCCAGGTGTGACCCGGCGCTGATGGACCCGCCCAGCACCCCCCATCCCCCCAAGTGGTTTGACCCGGCGCTGATGGACCCGCCCAGGACCAGCCCAACTCCCCAAGTTGTTTGGGGTCCCCCCAGTGATTTGGGGACCCCCCCCACAAGGCGCAATGAGGATGGTGGGGGGGGGCTGTGCCATAAAAGCTCTTTAAGACGTTTGTCCGTGTCACTGCGTCACCCGGAACCCACCGGGGGGGGACACACGGGACCCCCCCCCCCCACAAAAAAGCGTCGCGTTGGCTCCGCCCGCTCCATGCCTCGGCGCTCAACTCGCCCTCCCTCGGAGCTCGGCGCTCGATTGCTTTCTCCGCCCCACCGGCGTTCCCGCCCTCTTTCGCGTTGCAACGCCCCCCGCGCCGTAATAAGCAGCTCTCTCGTCCAATCGGAAGGGAGATGTGGGGAGGGAGGGCAGCGCGCTGGCCAATCCGAAGGCGGAGCGGGTTGAAGAGAGGGGGGACCGGAAGGGGCGGAGTTTCGGCTGCGGCGGCGGGGAAGCGGCGGGAGCGATGAAGTGAGTGGGGGAGCGGGGTCACCCCGGGACCCCCATTGTCACCCCATTGTCACCCCATTGTCACCCATTGTCACCCCATTGTCACCCCGGAACCCCCACTGTCGCCTCATTGTCACCCCAGGGACCCTCGTGTTACGCCAGGACCCCCAAGTGTCACTCCAGTGTCACCCCAGGACCCCCATTATCCCCCCATTGTCACCACAGCACCCCCATTGTCACCCAGGATCCCCCATTGTCACCCCAGGACCCCCCATTATCCCCTCATTGTCACCCCAGGACCCCCATTATCCCCCCATTGTCACCCCAGGACCCCCATTATCCCCCGATTGTCACCCCAGGGACCCCCATTGTCCCCCCATTATCCCCCCATTGTCACCCCAGGATCCCCCATTATCCCCCCATTGTCACCCCAGGACCCCCCATTATCCCCCCATTGTCACCCCAGGGACCCCCGTTATCCACCCATTATGCCCTCATGTCACCCCAGAACCCCCATTGTCACCCCAGGGACCCCCATTGTTCCCCCATTATCCCCCCATTGTCACCCCAGGACCCCCCATTATCCCCCCATTGTCACCCCAGAACTCCCCATTATCCCCCCATTGTCACCCCAGGACCCCCCATTATCCCCCCATTGTCACCCCAGAATTCCCCATTATCCCCCCATTGTCACCCCAGGGACCCCCGTTATCCACCCATTATGCCCTCATGTCACCCCAGAACCCCCATTGTCCCCCCATTATCCCCCCATTGTCACCCCAGGACCCCCCATTATCCCCCCATTGTCACCCCAGAACTCCCCATTATCCCCCCATTGTCACCCCAGGACCCCCATTATCCCCTCATTGTCACCCCAGCCCCCCCCGTGTCACCCCAGCCCCCCCCATTATCACCCCAGGACCCCCATTACCACCCCAGTCCCCCCCCAGGCCGCGATGGATCCGCCGATCTCAGCGGGATCGGGTGGGATCTCCTGCTCCCCCCCTCAGGCTCAACATCGACGGGCTCCTGGTTTATTTCCCCTACGACTACATCTACCCCGAGCAGTTCTCCTACATGCTGGAGCTCAAGCGCACGCTGGACGCCAAGGTACGGGCACGATCCGGTGATCCGGTGATCCCCGGGGATCCCCCGTGGGGTGACAACGTTGCCGTCGCAGGGTCACGGCGTCCTGGAGATGCCCTCGGGGACCGGGAAGACGGTGTCGCTGCTCTCGCTCATCGTGGCCTATCAGCGGGTGAGTGGATCCCGGTGGATCCCGGCGGATCCCGGTGGATCCCGGCGGATCCCGGCACCGCTTTGTGTCCCCAGGCGCGGCCGCTCGATGTCACCAAACTCATCTACTGCTCCCGCACGGTGCCGGAGATCGAGAAGGTGAGGAGGGTTTTTTAAAGGGAAAAAGGTTCAGTTGAGATCCTATCAGGACGTGGGGAACATATATGTATATGTATATAATATATACAGCTACACCGCCCTGGGAACGCCGCATCTCGTCTGATCTGGGAAGCTAAGCAGGGTCGGGCCCGGTCAGGGCTTGGATGGGAGACCATGAGGCCATTGGGACCTGGGGGGATTAGAAGGGGGTGGTCAGTAGGTCAGAGACGTTCTCCCCGTTTTACTCTGCCCTTGAGAAAGGGTTTAGCTCAGATACCATCAGGATATACTTGGGAAACATATATATATATATATATATATAATATATATAACATACACAGCTATAGTGCCATGAGAATGGCTGATCTGGGAAGCTAAGCAGGGTCGGGCCCGGTCAGTGCTTGGATGGGAGACCATGATGGCCAATGGGACCTGGGGGGGATTAGAAGGGGGTGGTCAGTAGGTCCAGAGAGGTCCTTCTGCCCCTCTATTCCACCCTTGAATAAAGGGTTTAGTTTGGATAGTGTCAGGATATACTTGGAAAACATATATATATATATAAAATATATATAATATATATAGCTATAGCGCCCTGAGAATGGCTGATCTGGGAAGCTAAGCAGGGTCGGGCCCGGTCAGTGCTTGGATGGGAGACCATGATGGCCAATGGTACCTGGGGGAGATTAGAAGGGGGTGGTCAGTAGATCCAGCGAGGTCCTTCTGCCCCTCTATTCCACCCTTGAATAAAGGGTTTAGTTTGGATAGTATCAGGATATACTTGGAAAACATATATATATATATATAAAATATATATAATATATATAGCTATAGCGCCCTGAGAATGGCTGATCTGGGAAGCTAAGCAGGGTCGGGCCCGGTCAGTACTTGGATGGGAGACCATGATGGCCAATGGGACCTGGGGGGGATTAGAAGGGGGTGGTCAGTAGGTCCAGAGAGGTCCTTCTGCCCCTCTATTCCACCCTTGAATAAAGGGTTTAGTTTGGATAGTATCAGGATATACTTGGGGATCATATATATAATGTATATAATATATACAGCCATAGCGCCCTGAGAATGCCCGATCTGGGAAGCTAAGCAGGGTCGGGCCCGGTCAGTACTTGGATGGGAGACCATGAGGCCAATGGGACCTGGGGGGGATTAGAAGGGGGTGGTCGGTAGGTCAGAGACGTTCTCCCGTTTTACTCTGCCCTTGAGAAAGGCTTTAGCTCAGATACCATCAGGATATACTTGGGAAACATATATATATATATATAAAATATATATAACACATACAGCTATAGTGCCCTGAGAATGGCTGATCTGGGAAGCTAAGCAGGGTCGGGCCCGGTCAGTGCTTGGATGGGAGACCATGATGGCCAATGGTACCTGGGGCAGATTAGAAGTGGGTGGTCAGTAGGTCCAGAGAGGTTCTTCTCTTGAAAAAGGGTTTAGTTCAGATACTATCCGGATATACTTGGGAACATATACATATATAATACATATAATATATACAGTCATAGCACCCTTAGAATGGCTGATCTGGGAAGCTAAGCAGGGTCGGGCCCGGTCAGGGCTTGGATGGGAGACCAGCTGGGCACACCGAGTGCTGTGGCCAGGAAGGCTCTAGAATAGATGATCTTTTGGGGTCCCTTCCATGACTGTTCCGTGATCGTTCCATGACCGTCCCGTGACCGTCCCGTGACCGTCCCGTGATCCGCCGCAGGTGGTCGAGGAGCTGCGGAAGCTGCTGGATTTCTACGAGCGGGAGCTGGGGGAGAAGGTGCCGTTCCTGGGGCTGGCGCTGAGCTCCCGCAAGAACCTCTGCATCCACCCCGAGGTGAGGGGGCCGGGACCCAGCGGGGGGACGTCGGGGTGACGTCGGGGTGACGTCGGGGTGACGTCGGGGTGACGTTGGGTGCCCAGGTGTCGGCGCTGCGCTTCGGGAAGGAGGTGGACAGCCGCTGCCTGGGCCTCACGGCCTCGTACGTGCGGGCGCAGCGGCAGCGCGACGGCTCCATCCCCGCCTGCCGCTTCTTCGAGGTGAGGGACCCCCGACCCATGGATCCCCCGACCCATGGATCCCCCGACCCATGGATCCCCCCGACTCCTTGATCCCCCTCACCCCTCGATCCCCCTGACCCCTCAGTCCCCCAACCCATTGATCCCCCTGACCCCTCGATCCCCCTCACCCCTTTATCCCCCAACCCATTGATCCCCCTGACCCCTTGATCCCCCTCACCCCTTTATCCCCCAACCCATTGATCCCCCTGACCCCTCGATCCCCCTCACCCCTTTATCCCCCTGACCCATTGATCCCCCTGACCCCTCGATCCCCGTGACCCCTTTATCCCCCAACCCATTGATCCCCCTCACCCCTTGATCCCCCTGACCCCTTTATCCCCCAACCCATTGATCCCCCTCACCCCTCGATCCCCCAACCCATTCATCCCCTTGACCCATTGATCTCCTTGACCCCTCGATCCCCTGCAGCCCATTGATCCCCCTCGATCCCCCCCAACCCATTGATCCCTCTGACCCATTGATCCCCCCCGACCCCTCGATCCCCCGACCCATGGATCGCCCTGACCCCTCAATCCCCCCAACCCATTGATCCCCCTGACCCATGGATCCCCCCGGCCCATGGATCCCCCAACCCACCAATCCCCCCGACCCATCGATCCCCTCGACCCCTCGATCCCCCCAACCCATGGATCCTCCCGACCTATGGATCCCCCCAACACATGGATCCCCCCGACCCCTCGATCCCCCCAACCCATCAATCCCACCGACCCCTCGATCCCCCCAACAGGCACCCGGGGACCCACAGGGGACCCACGGGGGACCCATGGGGGACCCACAGGCTCCTGCTGGGTCCTGGGTGCCCTGGGGTGGCCCTGAGACTCAGGGATCCCCCCCAGGTCCCCAACAGGATCCCCAGCACCCCAGGGTCCCCTCCCAGCACCCCAGGGTGCCCCTAATCCCCCCCATTGTGTCCCCCCCCCAGCACCCCAGGGTGCCCCAATTTCCCCCCAGTTCCCCTCCCAGCACCCCAGGGTCCCCTCCCAGCACCCCAGGGTGCCCCCCCAGCACCCCAGGGTGCCCTAATCCCCCCAGTGTGTCCTCCCCCCAACACCCCAAGGGTCCCCTCCCAGCACCCTAGAGTGCCCAAGTCCCCCCCAGCTCCCCCCCCAGCACCCCAGGATGCCCCGATTTCCCCCCAGCTCCCCCCCCCCCATCACCCCAGGGTGCCCCCCCAGCACCCCAGGGTGCCCTAATCCCCCCAATGTGTCCTCCCCCCAACACCCCAAGGGTCCCCTCCAGCACCCTAGAGTGCCCAAGTCCCCCCCAGCTCCCCCCCCAGCACCCCAGGGTGCCCCGATTTCCCCCATCTCCCCCCCCAGCACCCCAGGGTGCCCCCGCAGCACCCCGGGGTGCCCCCAACCCCCCCCACATGCCCCCCCCCAAGGATTTCGACACCCACGGGCGCGACGTCCCGCTCCCCTACGGCGTCTACAACCTGGACGACCTCAAGGCCCACGGCCGCCAGAAGGGCTGGTGCCCCTATTTCCTCGCCCGTTACTCGGTACGGGGGGGGGACCCGGGGGTGTCCCTGTCCCCAAATGTCCCCAGACACCCCTAATTTTCTATATGTCCCCCCCCCAAAAAGATCCTCCACGCCAACGTGGTCGTTTACAGCTACCACTACCTGCTGGACCCCAAGATCGCCGAGCTGGTCTCCCGAGAGTTGGCCAAGAAATCGGTGGTGGTTTTCGACGAAGCGCACAACATCGGTGAGGACCCCGGCGCGGTGACGCCGCGGGGACAACGGGGTGACGGCGGGGTGACCGCAACACCCCTTTGTCACCCGCCGCAGACAACGTCTGCATTGACTCCATGGGGGTGACCATCACTCGGCGCACACTCGACCGCTGCCAGGCCAACGTGAACGCTCTCCAGGCCGCCATCCAGAAGTGAGGGCGTCCCCCCCCCCGCCGCGGTGTCACCCGGTGTCACCCTGTTGTCCCCTGGTGTCACCCCATTGTCCCCTGTTGTCACCCAGTTGTCCCCCAGTGTCCCTTAGTGTCCTTGGTCGTCCCCCGGTGTCAGCCGGTTGTCCCCCATTGTCACCCGATTGCCACCCGGTTGTCCCCCGTTGTCACCCAGTGTCCCTGGTTGTCACCGGGTGTCCCCCGTTGTTGTCACCTGGTGTCCCTGGTTGTCACCTGGTGTCCCCCATTGTTGTCACCCATTGTCACCTGGTGTCCCTGGTTGTCACCCGATGTCCCCTGTTGTTGTCACCTGTTGTCCCCGGTTGTCACCTGTGTCCCCTGTTGTCACCTGGTGTCCCCCGTTGTTGTCACCCGGTTGTTCCCCATTGTCACCCAGTTGTTCCCCATTGTCACCCAGTTGTCACTTGGTGTCCCCCATTGTTGTCACCCGTTGTCCCCCGTTATTGTCACCCGGTGTCCCCCGTTATTGTCACCCGGTGTACCCTGTTGTTGTCACCCGGTTGTCCCCTGTTGTTGTCCCTGGTTGTCACCCGGTGTCCCCCGTTGTTGTCACTGGTTGTCCCTGGTTGTCACCCGATGTCACCCATTGTTGTCCCCCATTGTCACCCAGTGTCCCCAGTTGTCCCCTGTGTCCCCTGTTGTCACCCAGTGTCCCCCGGTTGTCCCCCATTGTTGTCACCTGGTGTCCCTGGTTGTCACCCAGTGTCCCCAGTTGTCCCCTGTTGTTGTCACCTAGTGTCCCCCATTGTCACATGGTGTCCCCCGTTATCACTCGGTTGTCCCCCGTTGTTGTCACGTGGTGTCACCCGGTGTCCCCTGGTGTTGTCCCCCAGTGTCCTCCGGTGCCCCTGTTTGTCCCCCGTGGTTGTCACCTGGTTGTCCCCTGTTGTTGTCACCCACTGTCCCCTGTTGTTGTCACCCGGTGTCCCCCGTTGTTGTCACCCACTGTCCCCGTTGTCACCTGGTTGTCCCCTGTTGTTGTCACCCGGTGTCCCCCGTTGTTGTTACCCACTGTCCCCGTTGTCACCTGGTTGTCCCCTGTTGTTGTCACCCGGTGTCCCCCGTTGTTGTTACCCACTGTCCCCGTTGTCACCCCGGTTGTCCCCTGTTGTTGTCACCCAGTATCCCCTGTTGTTGTCACTCGGTGTCCCCCATTGTTGTCTCCTGTTGTTGTCACCTGATTGTCCCCCGTTGTTGTCACCTGATTGCCCCCCGTTGTTGTCCCCTGATTGCCCCCCGTTGTCACCCCCCATTGTCACCCGCTGTCCCGTTGTCACCCGTTGTCCGCAGGGTGAAGGACACGGACGCGCGGCGCCTGGCGGACGAGTACCGGCGCCTGGTGGAGGGGCTGCGCGAGGCGGGGGGTGGCGCGGGACACCGACCTCTACCTGGCCAACCCCGTCCTGCCCGACCAGATCCTGCGAGGTGGGGGCGCCCCGAACCCCCTTTTCTCTGCTGGGGGGGGGGCGGAGGTCCCTGTTGCTCTGGGGACCCCCCCCAAATGCTTTGAGGTGTCCACAGCCCCTGGTGCTCCTTCCAGCTGAGCTGGGGGTCTCTGAGCACTTTGGGGGGTCTCTGAGCACTTTGGGGGGGCCCTGAGCACTTTGGGGGGGGCCCCTGAACCCCCTTTTCTCTGCTGGGGGGGGGGCGGAGGTCCCTGTTGCTCTGGGGACCCCCCAAAACGCTTTGGGGGTGTCCCCAGCCCCTGGTGCTCCCTGAGCTCCTTCAGGTTTGGGGGGGTCTGGGAAGGTTTGGGGGGGTCTGTGTGGTTCAGGGGTGTCTATGGGGTTTGGGGGTGTCCCCACTGACCCCCCCATGTGTTTCCCCCCCCAAGTGGTTCCCAGCAGCATCCGCATGACCAAGCACTTTGGGGGTCCCTGAGCCCCCCCTGGGTTTTGGGGAGGTTTGGGGGGTCTGTGGGGTTCAGGGGTGTCTATGCAGTTTGGGGGTGTCCCCACTGACCCCCCCATGTGTTTCCCCCCCCCAAGTGGTTCCCGGCAGCATCCGCACGGCCGAGCACTTTGGGGGTGTCTGAGCCCCCCATGGGTTTTGGGGGGGTCTGGGAAGGTTTGGGGGGGTCTGTGTGGTTCAGGGGTGTCTATGGGGTTTGGGGGTGTCCCCACTGACCCCCCCCATGTGTTTCCCCCCCCCAAGTGGTTCCCAGCAGCATCCGCATGGCCAAGCACTTTGGGGGTCCCTGAGCCCCCCCTGGGTTTTGGGGAGGTTTGGGGGGTCTGTGGGGTTCAGGGGTGTCTATGCGGTTTGGGGGTGTCCCCGCTGACCCCCCCACGTGTTTCCCCCCCCCAGAAGCGGTTCCCGGCAGCATCTGCACGGCCGAGCACTTTGGGGGTCCCTGAGCCCCCCATGGGTTTTGGGGGGGTCTGGGAAGGTTTGGGGGGGTCTGTGTGGTTCAGGGGTGTCTATGGGATTTGGGGGTGTCCCCACTGACCCCCCCATGTGTTTCCCCCCCCCCCCAAGCAGTTCCCAGCAGCATCCGCACGGCCAAGCACTTTGGGGGTCCCTGAGCCCCCCATGGGTTTTGGGGGGGTTTGGGGGGGTCTGTGTGGTTCAGGGGGGGTCTATGCGGTTTGGGGGTGTCCCCGCTGACCCCCCCCATGTGTTTCCCCCCCCCCCAGAAGCGGTTCCCGGCAGCATCCGCACGGCCGAGCACTTTGTGGGGTTCCTGCGGCGCTTGGTCTCGTACCTGCGGGGCGCGGGTGCGGGGGCCCCGGGGGGTGCGCGAGAGCCCCCCCGCCTTCCTCAAGGACCTGCACGAGCGCGTCTGCATCGAGCGCAAACCCCTGCGGTGGGTGACGCCCCCCCCCGGGGACCTGGGACCCCCCCCATGTGACAATGGACCCCCCCCATGTGACGTGGGACCCCCCCCCTGGGGACCTGGGACCCCCCCTGTGACAATGGACCCCCCCATGTGATGTGGGACCCCACCCGGGGACCTGGGACCCCCCATGTGACAATGGACCCCCCCATGTGATGTGGGACCCCACCCGGGGACCTGGGACCCCCCATGTGACAATGGACCCCCCCATGTGACGTGGGACCCCCCCCCTGGGGACCTGGGACCCCCCCTGGGGACGTGGGACCCCACCCTGGGGACATGGGACCTCCCCCCGGGGACCTGGGACCCCCCCCATGTGACATGGGACCCCCCCTCGAGGACCTGGGACCCCCCCCCATGTGACATGGGACCCCCCCCCTGGGGACCTGGGACCCCTCCTGGGGACATGGGACCCCCCCCCTGGGGATATGGGACCCCCCCCATGTGACATGGGACGCCCCCATGTGACCTGGGACCTCCCCCATGTGACATGGGACACCCCCATGTGACATGGGACCCCTCCCTGGGGATGTGGGATCCCCCCATGTGACCTGAGACCCCACCCACCCCCCCAGGGACGTGGGACCCCCCCCCACTGGGGACATGGGACACCCCTATGTGACATGGGACCCCCCCCATGGTGGTGACACCCCCCAGGTGATCTGGGACCCCCCCCACTGTGACCTGGGATGCCCCCATGTGACCTGGGACCCCCCCCGGGGGACATGGGACCCCCCTGGGGACATGGGACCCCCCCACGGTGGTGACACCCCCTCGGTGACCTGGGACCCCCCCCTGGGTCCCATGTCCCCCCCCAGGTCCCATGTCTGGTCCCCAGGGCTCTCTGTGTCCCCCCCCAAGTCCCATGTCCCCCCCCCCAGGACTCTATGTCACTCCCCAGGGTCCCGTGTCCCCCCCAGGATTCTGTGTCCCCTTCCCTGGGGTGACACTTCCCCCAGTGTCACAAGTGTCCCCCCCCCACAGTGTCACAAGTGTCCCCCCCCCACAGTGTCACAAGTGTCCCCCCAGTGTCACAAGTGTCCCCCCCCACAGTGTCACAAGTGTCCCCCCCCACAGTGTCACAAGTGTCCCCCCCCAGTGTCACAAGTGCTCCCCCAGTGTCACAAGTGTCCCCCCCCCAGGGTCACAAGTGTCCCCCCCCAGTGTCACAAGTGCCCCCCCAGGTGACATGTCCCCCCCCGTGCCCCCACCAGGGTCCCATGTCCCCCCCAGTTCCCGTGTCCCCCCAGGACTCTGTGTCCCCTTCCCTGGGGTGACACTTCCCCCAGTGTCACAGGTGCCCCCCACAGGTGGGGAAGTGTCACCCCAGGGAAGGGGACACAGAGTCCGGGGGGGGGACATGGGAACTGGGGGGGGACACGGGACCCTGGCGGGGGGACATGGGACCTGGGCGGGGACATGTCACCTGGGGGGACACTTGTGACACTGGGGGGGCACTTGTGACCCTGGTGGGGGCACTTGTGACACTGGGGGGGGACACTTGTGACCCTGGTGGGGGCACTTGTGACACTGGGGGGGGACACTTGTGACACTGGGGGGGGGACACTTGTGACACTGGGGGAGGGGACACTTGTGACACTGTGGGGGGGGACACTTGTGACACTGGGGGAAGTGTCACCCCAGGGAAGGGGACACAGAGTCCTGGGGGGGACACGGGACCCTGGGGAGTGACATAGAGTCCTGGGGGGGGGGACATGGGACTTGGGGGGGGGCACAGAGAGCCCTGGGGACCAGACATGGGACCTGGGGGGGACATGGGACCCAGGGGGGGTCCCAGGTCACCGAGGGGGTGTCATCACCGTGGGGGGGTCCCATGTCCCCAGGGGGGGTCCCATGTGGCAGGTGTCCCCCCTGCATCCCCCTGTCCTGTGTCCTGTCTGTCCCATGTCCCCTGTGTCCCCCCGTGTCTCCTGTGTCCTCTCTGTCCCCTCTGTCCCATGTCCCCTGTGTCCCCCCATGTCTCCGGTGTCACAAGTGTCCCCCCCAGGTGACGTGTCCCCCCCCGGCCCCCCAGGTTCTGCTCGGAGCGGCTGCACTCGCTGCTGCGCACGCTGGAGGTGACGGACGTGGCCGATTTCTCCCCCATCACCCTCGTCGCCAACTTCGCCACCCTCGTCAGCACCTACGCCAAGGGTGGGGGCACCCCCGCCCCCCCCCCGCCACCCATGGGTGCCCCCCCAACCCATGGGTGCCCCCCCAAAATCTTCATCCCCCTCTTTCCCCCCCTCCAGGTTTCACCATCATCATCGAGCCCTTTGACGACCGGACCCCCACCATCGCCAACCCCGTGCTGCACTTCAGGTGGGGACAGTGGCCCCCCCAGGGTGACAAGTGACACCCCAGGGTCCTGTGTCCCATATCCCCCCACCCAGGACTCTGTGTCACCTTCCCTGGGTGACACTGCCCCTCTTGGCGATGCCACCACCGCCTTGGGCTTCTATGTAGCCCCCCAGGGTGACAGGAGACATTGGGGTCACAGGGGACATGGGGGGACACAGGACAGGGGGGACACAGGGGACATGGGGGGGGCACAGGGGCCATGGGGGGACACAGGGGCCATGGGGGGACACAGGGGCCATGGGGGGACACAGGACAGGGGGGACACAGGGGACATGGGGGGGGCACAGGGGCCATGGGGGGACATGGGATATGGGGGTCACAGGGGACATGGGGGTCACAGGGGACATGGCGGGACATGGGATGGGGGGACACAGGGGATATGGGGGTCACAGGGGACATGGGGGGACACAGGGTACATGGGGGGACATGGGATGGGGGGGACACAGGGGATATGGGGGTCACAGGGGACATGGGGGGACACAGGGTACATGGGGGGACATGGGATGGGGGGACACAGGGGATATGGGGGTCACAGGGGACATGGGGGGACACGGGATATGGGGGTCACAGGGGACATGGGGGTCACGGGACAGGGTGGGGACACAGGACAGGGGGGATACAGGAGGACATGGGATGGGGGGACATAGAACAGGGGGGACACAGGGGACATGGGGGACACAGGGGACATGGTGGGGACACAGGACAGGGGGGACACAAGGGACATGGGGGACACAGGGGACATGGGGGTCACAGGGAACATGGGGGGTCACAGGGGACATGGGGGGACATGGGATATGGGGATCACAGGGGATATGGGGGTCACAGGGGACATGGGGGGACACGGGATGGGGGGACACAGGGGACATGGGGGTCACAGGGAACATGGTGGGACACAGGGGATATGGGGGTCACAGGGGACATGGGGGGGACACAGGACAGGGGGGACACAGGGGACATGGGGGGGCACAGGACGGGGGGATACAGGAGGACATGGGATGGGGGGACATAGAACAGGGGGGACACAGGGGACATGGGGGTTACAGGGAACATGGGGGGACACAGGGGACATGGGGGTCACAGGGAACATGGGGGGACACAGGACAGAGGGGACATGGGGGGACATGGGATGGGGGGACACAGGGGATATGGGGGACACAGGGGACATGGGATGGGGGGACACAGGGGATATGGGGGACACAGGGGACATGGGGGACACAGGGAACATGGGGGGACACAGGACAGGGGGGACACAGGACATGGGGGGACACGGGATGGGGGGGACACAGGGGACATGGGGGGGACATGGGATGGGGGGACACAGGGGATATGGGGGTCACAGGGAACATGGGGGGACATGGGATGGGGGGACACAGGGGATATGGGGGTCACAGGGAACATGGGGGGGACATGGGATGGGGGGACACAGGGGACATGGGGGTCACGGGGGACATGGGATGGGGGGACACAGGGGATATGGGGGTCACAGGGGATATGGGGGTCACAGGGAACATGGGGGGACACAGGACAGGGGCGTCACAGGGGATATGAGGGATACAGGGGACATGGGGGTACAGAGGGGACATGGGATGGGGGGTCACAGGGGACATGGGGGGGACACAAGAGGGGAGTGTCACCAGGGAAGGTGGCACAGAGTCCTGGGGGGGACACGGGGACACTGTGGGGACACTGGGGGGGTGGCGGTGTCACCCGAGGGCGCGTGTCCCCCCCCCCAGCTGCATGGACGCCTCCATCGCCATCAAACCCGTGTTCGAGCGCTTCCAGTCCGTGATCATCACCTCGGGGGTGAGTCCCCGTGTCCCCCCCGTGTCCCCCCATGTCCCCTGTGCCACCTATGTCCTCTGTGTCCCCCCATGTCCCCTGTGTCACCCATGTCCTCTGTGTCCCCCTGTCCTGTGTCCCTTCTGTCCTGTGATCCCCTGTGTCCCCCCATGTCCCCTGTGCCACCCATGTCCTCTGTGTCCCCGCTGTGTCCCCCCATGTCTCCTGTGCCCCCCCATGTCCCCTGTGTCCCCCTGTCCTGTGTCCCTTCTGTCCTGTGATCCCCTGTGTCCCCCCACGTCCCCTGTGCCACCCACGTCCCCTGTGTCCCCCGTGTGTCCCCCTCCGTGTCCCCCCATGTCCCCTGTGTCCCCCCCATGTCCTCTGTGACCCCCCATGTCTCCTGTGTCCCACTTGTCCCCTCTGTCCCATGTCCCCCTGTGTCCCCCCATGTCCCCTGTGCCACCCATGTCCTGTGTCCCCCCATCCCATGTCCCCTGTGCCTCCTTGTGTCTCCCTAGTCCCCCCATGTCCCCCCATGTCCCCCCGTGTTCCCCCATGTCCCCCCATGTCCCCTGTGTCCCCCCTGTTCTATGTCCCCCCATCCCATGTCCTCTTGTATCCCCCCTGTCCTGTGTCCCCTCTGTCCCATGTCCCCCTATGTCCCCCCATGTCCCCTGTGTCCCCCCGTGTCCCCCCATGTCCTCCCGTGTCCCCTGTGCCCCCCATGTCCTGTATCACCCCGTCTTGTGTCCTCCTGTGTCCCCCCATGTCCCCTGTGACCCCTTGTGTCCCCCATGTCCCAATGTCCCCCGTGTCCCCCCATGTCCCCCATGTCCCCTGTGCCCCCCAGGCCCCGTGGGGGTGACCCCGTCCCCTCTGTCCCCGTGTCCCCCCCCAGACTCTGTCCCCGCTGGACATTTACCCCAAAATCCTGGATTTCCACCCCGTTACCATGGCGACCTTCACCATGACGCTGGCCCGGACCTGCCTGTGCCCCATGGTGAGCGGGGGGCGCGGATCCGGGCGGGGGGGGGGGGTCGAGGACACTGGTGTCACCGCCGTGTCCCCCGCGTGTCCCCCCCAGGTCGTGGGACGCGGCAACGACCAGGTGGCCATGAGCTCCAAGTTCGAGACGCGCGAGGACATCGGTGGGGACATGGGGACGGGGGGACATGGGGACGGGGGGACAGGGGCGGGGTGACAAGGACAGGGTGGTGGGGACAGGGATGGGGTTTTGGGGACAGAGTGACAGGGGCAGGGTTATGGGGACATTGGGGGTGCCAGGGTGACAGTGACGGGGTTATGGGGACAGGGGGGTGACATGGACAGGGTGACATGGATGGGGTGACAGGGACAGGGTTATGGGGACAGGGGGGGTGACATGGACAGGGTGACATGGATGGGGTGACAGGGTCAGGGTTATGGGGACAGGGGGGTGACAGGGACAGGGTGACAGTGATGGGGTTATGGGGACAGGGGGGTGACATGGACAGGGTGACAGGGATGGGGTGACAGTGACAGGGTTATGGGACAGGGGGGTGACAGGGTGACAGTGACGGGGTTATGGGGACAGAGGGGTGACAGGGACAGGGTGACAGGGATGGGGTGACAGGGACAGGGTTATGGGGACAGGGACAGGGTGACAGTGACGGAGTTATAGGGACGGGGGGGTGACATGGATAGGGTGACAGGGTTATGGGGACGGGGGGTGACATGGACAGGGTGACAGGGATGGGGTGACAGGGACAGGGTTATGGGGACAGGGGGGTGACAGGGACAGGGTGACAGGGGTGGGGTGACAGGGACAGGGTTATGGGGACAGGGACAGGGTGACAGTGACGGGGTTATGGGGGCAGGGGGGTGACAGGGATGGGATGACAGTGACGTGGTTATGGGGACAGGGGGGGTGACATGGACAGGGTGACAGGGATGGGGTGACAGCGACAGGGTTATGGGGACGGGGGGGGTGACAGGGACAGGATGACAGTGACAGGGTTATGGGGACAGGGACAGGGTGACAGGGATGGGGTGACAGGGACAGGGTTATGGGGACAGGGGGGTGACAGGGACAAGGTGACAGGGACAGGGTTATGGGGACAGGGATGGGGTTATGGGGCTTTGGGGTACAAGCGGTGACAGGAACAGGGTGACAGGAACAGGGTGACAGGGACAGGGTTATGGGGACAGGGGGGTGACAGGGACAAGGTGACAGGGCCAGGGTTATGGGGACAGGGATGGGGTTATGGGGCTGGGGGGTACAAGCAGTGACAGGAACAGGGTGACAGGAACAGGGTGACAGGGACAAGGTGACAGGGCCAGGGTTATGGGGCCGGGGCTGGGAGGTGACACCAACGTGCCAGCCCAAGGGGTGACGGGGCCACTGGGGCTCCCGAGGTGACTCTGGGGGGCTGTGGGGACACTTGGGGACGTGGTGACACCCCCTGGTGACACCGTCCCCCCCCAAGCTGTCATCCGTAACTACGGGAACCTGCTGCTGGAGCTCTCGGCCATCGTCCCCGACGGGCTGGTGGCCTTTTTCACCAGCTACCAGTACATGGAGAACATCGTGGCCTCCTGGTACGAGCAGGTACGTCCCCGAGTGTCCCCGAGTGTCCCCGAGTGTCCCCAGATGTCCCCGGGTGTCCCCAAACTTTGTCCCTTTGGCCCCAGGGCATCCTGGAGAACATCCAGCGCAACAAACTCATCTTCATCGAGACGCAGGACGGCGCCGAGACCAGCGTGGCCCTGGAGAAGTACCAGGAGGTGGGGGACACCCCAATTTGGGGACCCCGGGGCACCCCAATAGCACCCATGGGCACCCCGAAACCTGCCCGGGCACCCCAAGGGTCCCACAGGCACCCAAAATCCTTTCTTTGCATCCCAAAAGCACCGGGCACCCACTCACATCCCAAAACTCCCCGTGTGCACCCCAAGAGCAGCCAGGGGACCCCAGAACCCATGGGGCACCCCAAAAACCCTAAGGGCCACCCATGGGCACCCCAAAACCTACCTGGGCACCCCAAGGGTCCCAGGAGCACCCAGAATCACAAGGGCACCCATGTGCATCCCAAGGACACCCCAACACCCCTCTGCGCACCCCAAGGGCACCCAGGGGACCCCAAAACCCATAGGGGACCCCAAAACCCATGGGGCACCCCAAAAACCCTAAGGGCTCCCATGGGCACCCCAAAAGCACCCAGGGGCAGGGGAGGGCACCCACTTGCACCCCCAAAACTCCCCGTGTGCACCCCAAGAGCAGCCAGGGGACCCCAGAACCCATGGAGCATCCCAGAAGGCCTAAGGGCCACCCATGGGCACCCCAAAACCTACCTGGGCACCCCAAGGGTCCCATGTGCACCCCAAAACCCCCTCTGTGCAACCTAATGGCACCCAGGGGCACCCCAAAACCTACCTGGGCACCCCAAGGGTCCCAGGAGCACCCAAAATCACAAGGGCACCCATGTGCATCCCAAGGACACCCCAACACCCCTCTGCGCACCCCAAGGGCACCCAGGGGACCCCAAAACCCATAGGGGACCCCAAAACCCATGGGCCACCCCAAAAACCCTAAGGGCTCCCATGGGCACCCCAAAAGCACCCAGGGGCAGGGGAGGGCACCCACTTGCACCCCCAAAACTCCCCGTGTGCACCCCAAGAGCAGCCAGGGGACCCCAGAACCCATGGAGCATCCCAGAAGCCCTAAGGGCCACCCATGGGCACCCCAAAACCTACCTGGGCACCCCAAGGGTCCCAGGAGCACCCAAAATCACAAGGGCACCCATGTGCATCCCAAGGACACCCCAACACCCCTCTGCGCACCCCAAGGGCACCCAGGGGACCCCAAAACCCATAGGGGACCCCAAAACCCATGGGGCACCCCAAAAACCCTAAGGGCACCCATGGGCACCCCAAAAGCACCCAGGGGCAGGGGAGGGCACCCACTTGCACCCCCAAAACTCCCCGTGTGCACCCCAAGAGCAGCCAGGGGACCCCAGAACCCATGGGGCACCCCAAAACCTACCTTGGCACACCAAGGGTCCCATGTGCGCCCCAAAACCCCCTCTGTGCACCCTAATGGCACCCAGGGGCACCCCAAATCCTACCCTGGCACCCCAAGGACACCCCAAAGACCCAAATGATCCCAGGGGCACCCAACAATCACAAGGGCAACAATGTGCATCCCAGGGGCACCCAGGGGTCCCCAAAACCCATGGGTCACCCCAAAAACCCTAAGGGCTCCCATGGGCACCCCAAAAGCACCCAGGGGCAGGGGAGGGCACCCACTTGCACCCTCAAAACTCCCCGTGTGCACCCCAAGAGCAGCCAGGGGACCCCAGAACCCATGGAGCATCCCAGAAGCCCTAAGGGCCACCCATGGGCACCCCAAAACCTACCTGGGCACCCCAAGGGTCCCAGGAGCACCCAGAATCACAAGGGCACCCATGTGCATCCCAAGGACACCCCAACACCCCTCTGCGCACCCCAAGGGCACCCAGGGGACCCCAAAACCCATAGGGGACCCCAAAACCCATGGGGCACCCCAAAAACCCTAAGGGCTCCCATGGGCACCCCAAAAGCACCCAGGGGCAGGGGAGGGCACCCACTTGCACCCCCAAAACTCCCCGTGTGCACCCCAAGAGCAGCCAGGGGACCCCAGAACCCATGGGGCACCCCGAACCGGCTCCGTGCACCCCAAAACCGCGGCGTCTCTCCGCAGGCCTGCGAGAACGGCCGCGGCGCCATCCTGCTCTCGGTGGCCCGCGGCAAAGTGTCCGAGGGCATCGATTTCGGTGAGGGACGGCGCCCCTCGGGGACACGGCGGCTTGGGGACGCGGTGGCAGCTGCCTGGGGGCCCCCCGTGTCCCTTGTGTCCCCCTGTGTCCCCTCATGTCCCCCATGTACCCCCGTACCCCCCTATGTCCCTCCATATCCCCCATGTCCCCCTTGTCCTCTATGTCCCCTTTGTCCCCCTTTGTCCCCCATGTCCCCCTTGTCCTCTGTGTCCCCTTTGTCCCCGTGTCCCCCATGTCCCCCTTGTCCTCTGTGTCCCCTTTGTCCCCGTGTCCCCCATGTCCCCTTTGTCCCCCATGTAACCTGTGTCCCCTGTGTCCCCCCATATCCCCCATGTCCCTCCATGTCCCCCTTGTGTCCCCTCCATGTCCCTCCGTGTCCCCTCATGTCCCCCATGTACCCCCGTACCCCCCTATGTCCCTCCATATCCCCCATGTCCCCCTTGTCCTCTATGTCCCCTTTGTCCCCGTGTCCCCCATGTCCCCTTTGTCCCCCTTGTCCTCTGTGTCCCCTTTGTCCCCGTGTCCCCCGTGTCCCCTTTGTCCACCATGTAACCCGTGTCCCATGTGTCCCCCCATATCCCCCATGTCCCTCCATGTCCCCCTTGTGTCCCCTCCATGTCCCCTCATGTCCCCCATGTACCCCCGTACCCCCCTATGTCCCTCCATATCCCCCATGACCCCCTTGTCCTCTATGTCCCCCATGTCCCCTTTGTCCCCGTGTCCCCTTTGTCCCCCTTGTCCTCTGTGTCCCCTTTGTCCCCGTGTCCCCCATGTCCCCTTTGTCCCCCATGTAACCCGTGTCCCCCCATATCCCCCATGTCCCTCCATGTCCCCCTTGTGTCCCCTCCATGTCCCCTCATGTCCCCCATGTACCCCCGTACCCCCCTATGTCCCTCCATATCCCCCATGTCCCCCTTGTCCTCTATGTCCCCTTTGTCCCCCATGTCCCCTTTGTCCCTCTTGTCCTCTGTGTCCCCTTTGTCCCCGTGTCCCCCATGTCCCCTTTGTCCCCGTGTCCCATTTGTCCCCGTGTCCCCCATGTCCCTTTTGTCCCCCATGTAACCCGTGTCCCCTGTGTCCCCCCATATCCCCCATGTCCCTCCATGTCCCCCTTGTGTCCCCTCTATCCCCCGTGTCCACCCGTGTCCCCTCCATGTCCCTCCATATCCCCCATGTCCCCCTGTGTCCCCCCATGTCCCCTGTGTCCGCCCATATCCCCCATGTCCCCCATGTCCCCTGTGTCCCCCATGTCCCCTTTGCCCCCCATGTAAACTGTCCCCTGTGTCCCCTTTGTCCCCCCATGTCCCTGTGTCCCCCCATGTCCCCCATGTCCCTGTGTCCCCCTTGTCCCCCCATGTGCCCCCATGTCCCCTGTGTCCCCCCATGTCCCCTGTGTCCCCCTTGTCCCCCCATGTCCCCCATGTCCCTGTGTCCCCCCATGTCCCGTGTCCCCATTTTCCCCCCATGTCCCCTTTGTCCCCTGTGTCCCCCATGTAACCCATGTCCCTCATGTCCCTCCATGTCCCCCATGTCCCCTTTGTCCCCTGTGTCCCCATGTGACCCGGTGTCCCCCGTGTCCCCAGTTCATCACTACGGCAGAGCTGTCGTCATGTTCGGTGTCCCCTACGTCTACACCCAGAGCCGCATCCTGAAGGTGAGTGGGGACACTTGGGGACGCCACCATGTCCCCATGTCCCCATTGTGTCCCTGTCCCCCACGGGGTGTCCCTGCCCCTCCTGCGGTGCCACCTGCGGTGTCCCCAGCCTGTCCCTATACCCCATGGGCTGTCCCCACCATGTCCCCACGCTGTCCCCGTGTCCCCACGCTGTCCCCATGTCCCCACACTGTCCCCATGTCCCCGTGTCCCCACGCTGTCCCCATGTCCCCACGCTGTCCCCATGTCCCATGTCCCCGTGTCCCCACGCTGTCCCCATGTCCCCACACTGTCCCCGTGTCCCCACGCTGTCCCCATGTCCCCAGGCTGTCCCCATGTCCCCATGTCCCCATCGTGTCCCCATGTCCCCATGTCGCCACGCTGTCCCCATGTCCCCATGTCCCCGTGTCCCCACGCTGTCCCCATGTCCCCACACTGTCCCCGTGTCCCCACGCTGTCCCCATGTCCCCATGTCCCCATGTCCCCACACTGTCCCCGTGTCCCCACGCTGTCCCCATGTCCCCACGCTGTCCCCATGTCCCATGTCCCCGTGTCCCCACGCTGTCCCCATGTCCCCACACTGTCCCCGTGTCCCCACGCTGTCCCCATGTCCCCATGTCCCCATGTCCCCACACTGTCCCCGTGTCCCCACGCTGTCCCCATGTCCCCAGGCTGTCCCCATGTCCCCATGTCCCCATCATGTCCCCATGTCCCCACGCTGTCCCCATGTCCCCACGCTGTCCCCATGTCCCCATGTCCCCACGCTGTCCCCATGTCCCCGTGTCCCCAGGCTGTCCCCATGTCCCCATGTCCCCACGCTGTCCCCATGTCCCCATGTCCCCATGTCCCCAGGCTGTCCCCACACTGTCCCCATGTCCCCACACTGTCCCCATGTCCCCATGTCCCCGTGTCCCCAGGCCCGGCTCGAGTACCTGCGGGACCAGTTCCAGCTGCGGGAGAACGACTTCCTGACGTTCGACGCCATGCGCCACGCGGCCCAGTGCGTGGGCCGGGCCCTGCGCGGCAAGAGCGACTACGGCCTCATGGTGTTCGCCGACAAGGTGGGACCCCGAAAAACGGGGGGGGCCCCCCGGGTCCCCCCCCGGGTCCTGGTGTCAGCCAGAGGTTCATGGGGCTCTGGGTTGGGGACATCAGTGGGGATGGGGACATGGGGACACAGGGACAAGAGCGACTATGGCCTCATGGTGTTCGCCGACAAGGTGGGACCCCGAAAAACGGGGGGGCCCCCCAGGCTGCCACCACCCCCCCGGGTCCTGGTGTCAGCCAGAGGTTCATCATAGGGCTCTGGGTTGGGGACATCAGTGGGGATGGGGACATGGGGACACAGGGACAAGAGCGACTACGGCCTCATGGTGTTCGCCGACAAGGTGGGACCCTGAAAAACGGGGGGGGCCCCCTGGGTCCCCCCCCGGGTCCTGGTGTCAGCCAGAGGTTCATCATAGGGCTCTGGGTTGGGGACATCAATGGGGACATCAGTGGGGATGGGGACACAGGGTCAAGGACAAAGGGATGTGGGCTTTGCCAATAAGGGGGACCCTAAAATTCTGGGGGGGCCCCCCCAGATCCTGGTGTCAGACAGAAGTTCATGGGGCTCTGGGTTGGGGACATCAATGGGGATGGGGACACAGGGTCAAGGATGCAGCCTCATGGTGTTTGTTGACAAGGTGGGACCCCGAAAAACAGGGGGGGGGGCCCCTGGGTCCCCCCCCGGGTCCTGGTGTCAGCCAGCGGTTCATGGGGCTCTGGGTTGGGGACACGTGGGGACATCAGTGGGGACCTCAATGGGGATGGGGACACAGGGACACAGGGACAAGGACACGGGGCTGTGGGCTTTGCCAAAAGGGGGAACCCCAAAATCCTTGGGGGGGCCCTGGGGACCCCCCCGAGCTGCCGTCACCTCCCCGGGTCCCCCCCTGTGTCCCCATGTCCCCCCCACCCTGTGTCCCCCAACATTGTCCATGGGGGGACAAGCAGGTGGAGCTGCCGCTTTGGGGCCAATTCCACCCCTTTGGGGCCAATTGTGCCGTTATGGGGGGGACCATGGGACCCCCCCAACCCCCTCTGGCCCCCCCAAACCCTTCTAACCCCCCCCATTTCCCCCCCCACCCTGTGTCCCCCAACATTGTCCATGGGAGGACAAGCAGGTGGAGCTGCCGCTTTGGGGCCAATTCTCCCACTTTGGGGCCAATTCCACCCCTTTGGGGCCAATTCCACCCCTTTGGGGCCAATTGTGCCGTTATGGGGGGGACCATGGGACCCCCCAACCCCTCTAACCCCCCCATTTCGTTCCCCCCCCCAGCGTTTCGCCCGCGCTGACAAACGGGGCAAACTGCCGCGCTGGATCCAGGAGCACCTGAGCGACTCCAACCTCAACCTGACGGTGGACGAGGCCGTTCAAGTGGCCAAATTCTTCCTCCGCCAAATGGCTCAGCCCTTCCAACAGGTAACGGGGACCCCCCCGGCCCCCCCCGGGGACCCCCACATTGCTCTATGGGGGTTACACCCCTCGCTGACCCCCCCAAACCGCAGGAGGATCAGTTGGGGCTGTCGCTGCTGACCCTGGAGCAGCTGCAGTCACAGGAGGTTTTGCAGCGGATCGAGGGGATCGCCCAGCAGCTTTGACCCCCCCCACATTATCTGACCCCCCCACAGGGGGTCGGGGGGACCCCCCGCACCCCAGAAAGGCCCCAGGCCCCCCCACGTTTGCTCAGAGTGCGACCTGGAGCCACGCAATGGGGGCAATAGGGACCCCAGACCCCCCAATCTGTGCTCGAGTGGGACCTGGATCCATGCGCTGGGGGAGCTGGACCCCCCCATATTCCTTTTGGGGGGGTCCTAGAGCCCCCCAAGTGCTTCATGGGGCACCCTGGACCCCCCCATATTCCTTTTGGGGGGGTCCTAGAGCCCCCCAAGTGCTTCATGGGGCACCCTGGACCCCCTCATATTCCTTTTGGGGGGGTCCTAGAGCCCCCCAAGTGCTTCATGGGGCACCCTGGACCCCCCCATATTCCTTTTGGGGGGGTCCTAGAGCCCCCCAGGTGCTTCATGGGGCACCCTGGACCCCCCCATATTCCTTTTGGGGGGGTCCTAAAGCCCCCCAAGTGTTCATGGGGCACCCTGGACCCCCCCATATTCCTTTTGGGGGGGTCCTAGAGCCCCCCAAGTGCTTCATGGGGCACCCTGGACCCCCCCCCCATGTTCTTGGGGGGGTTGAGCTGGGGCCCCCCCATTCAAATCAGGACCCCCGTGTGCCACCCCCCCCCCCCCCAATTCCCCTTTGTTTTATACCCCCCCCCCCCAATAAAATATGAGCCCCCCCAGATCACCCCCTTGCTCTGTGTTGCTGCCCCCCTTTTATTCACCATATGGGGACCCCCAAACTTAACCCCCCCCGGGGGGGTCCAGTCACTGTGTGACCCCCCCCCCCAAAGTGTCCCCAGAATTTGGGGACCCCCCCATGGCCAAGGTCACCCCCACCTATGGGGCACCCCCAGAGCTATTGGGGGGTGAAGGGTGAAGGGTGCCCCCCCACCCATGGGTGCCCCCCCCCCCCCCGTCCCTGTCGCCCGTCCCGCCCCCCCCCCCTTGGGGTCCCCCCGGCGCCGAAACCGGATCCCCTGGGAAACCGGATCCGGCCTAAAAATACCGGGGGGGGGGGGGCGGGGACAAGCGGGGGGGGGGGCACCTGGTTGGGGGGGGGGGGACACATGGCTGGGGGGTGGGGGGGGAACCCAGCTTGAATTGCCCTGATCCAGCGGATCCGCCCGGGGTCACCCCCCCACCCTGACCCCCACCCTGACCCCCAACCTGGGGGGGCCTGGGGAGGGGGGGGGTGGGGGGAGTCGTCGTTCCCCCCCCCAGCAGTGATTTGGGGTGCTGGGCGCCCCCCCCCACTTTGCTGCTGCACCCCTTTCCGTCCCAGTTGCTCCCAGTTTGGGGGGGGGGGTGGAACTGGGGGGGCTGGGGGTCAAGGTCGGTCAAGGCCACGTGCAAGGGAAGGGTGCAAGTGTGCAAGGGCAGCGTGCAAGTGTGCAAGGGCCGTGTGCAACGTGCAAGTGTGCAAGGGCAGTGTGCAAGTGTGCAACATGCAAGGGCAACGTGCAAGTGTGCAACGTGCAAGGGCAGCGTGCAAGGGCAGTGTGCAAGTGTGCAACGTGCAAGTGTGCAAGGGCAAGTGTGCAAGGGCAGCGTGCAAGGGCAGCATGCAAGTGTGCAAGGGCAGTGTGCAAGTGTGCAACGTGCAAGGGCAATGTGCAAGTGTGCAAGGGCAACGTGCAAACGTGCAACGTGCATGGGCAATGTGCAAGTGTGCAAGGGCAGTGTGCAAGTGTGCAAGGGAAGTGTGCAAGGGCAGCGTGCAAGTGTGCAACGTGCAAGGGCAATGTGCAAGTGTGCAAGGGCAGCGTGCAAATGTGCAACGTGCAAGGATGAGCATGCAAACATGCAATGTGCAAGGGCAGCGTGCAACATGCAAGGGGTAGTGTGCAAATGTGCAGTGTGCAAGGGCCACGTGCAACATGCAGGGAGCAGCGTGCAAACGTGCAACGTGCAAGGAGCAGTGTGCAAACGTGCAGTGTGCAAACATGCAGTGTGCAAGGGACGTGTGCAAGGGGCAGTGTGCAAATGTACAGCGTGCAAGGAGCAGCGTGCAACGTGCAAGGGCCGTGTGCAACGTGCAAACATGCACCATGCAAAGGGCACCGTGCAAACGTGCAAGGGCTGCGTGCAACATGCAAACGTGCAAGGAGCAGTGTGCAAACGTGCACTGTGCAAGGGGCGGTGTGCAAACATGCAAGGGCCGTGTGCAAAGGGCACCGTGCAAACGTGCAAGGGCCGTGTGCAACGTGCAAACGTGCAAGGAGCAGTGTGCAAACGTGCACCGTGCAAGGGCCGTGTGCAAAGTGCAAACGTGCAAGGGCCGTGTGCAAAGGGCACTGTGCACGGCCCGACGTGCAAAACGCCGCGTGCAACTCGTGCAACGTGCAAGGGCCACGTGCAGCGAACCCCCAGGGCGGGAAGCGGGGGGGGGGAGGTGGGGGGGGGGGGGCACCATTCGCGCCCCCTTTGCACCCCCCCCCAGTGCACTATGGGGGCGCCCGGTGGGACGGGGGGGTCGGTGTTTGGGGCGCCGGTGCCCGGGGGGGGCGGGTCCCGGTGCCCCGGGGGGGGTCCCGGTGCC
Source organism: Columba guinea (assembly GCA_032206185.1). NCBI lineage: Eukaryota > Metazoa > Chordata > Aves > Columbiformes > Columbidae > Columba > Columba guinea. The sequence continues at coordinate 72,979 of JAVLUU010000542.1, read as the reverse complement.
CCGGGGGGGGCGCGGTTGGAGCCCGGGGGGGGGTCCCGGTGCCCCGGGGGGGGTGTCCCGGTGCTCCGGGGGGGCGGTTGGAGCCCGGGGGGGGGGGGTCCCGGTGCTCCGGGGGCGCGGTTGGAGCCCGGGGGGGGGGTTGGAGCCCGGGGGGGGGGTCCCGGTGCCCCGGGGGGGTCCCGGTGCTCCGGGGGGCGCGGTTGGAGCCCGGGAAGGGGGGGGGGGGGGTCCCGGTGCCCCGGGGTCGCGGATGGAGCCCGGGAAGCGGGGGGTCCCGGTGCCCCGGGGGGGGGCGGTTGGAGCCCGGGGGGGGGGGTCCCGGTGCCCCGGGGGGGCCGCAGGTGCTGGGCCGGGCGCCCACCGGCCACCCGACACCGAGGGGGGCGGCTCCCGGGCTGGGGTTGGGGGGGGGGGGGTCGGGGGGGGGGGGCCGAGGGTCCCCCCGGGGCCCGGGGAGGCTGCGGGAGGAGCCGCCCGGTTCGGAGCCCCCCCCCGGGACCCCCTTGGGGGGGCGGATAAAAGCGGCTGAGCGACCCCGCTCCCCGCCCGCCTGTCCCGCCGGTACCGGCCAGAGCCGAGCCGAGCCGAGCCGAGCAAGGTAACGCGGGACCCCCCCGGGACCCCCCGAGACCCCCGCCCCGAGCCACCGGGACCCCCTGGGACCCTCCACCCCGAGCCATTGGGACCCCCCCGGGAGACACCGGACCCACCGAGACCTCCCCCTGGGACCCCCTTACCCGAGTCACCGGGAACCACCGGACTACCCGGGACCCGCCCTGGAAGCCACTGGGACCCCCCCTGGGAGCAACCGGGATCTACCGGGACCCCCGGCCCGGGAACCATCGGACACACCGGGACCCCAACCCGGAGCCACTGGGACCCCCCTCCCGGGAGCCACCGGACCCACCGGGACCTCCCCCCGGGATCCCCCCGCCCGGAGCCACCGGGACCCCCCCGGGAGCCACCGGGACCCCCCCACCCCGAGCCGCTGGGACCCCCCCACCCCGAGCCGCTGGGACCCCCCCCGGGAGCCACCGGGACCCCCCACCCCGAGCCGCTGGGACCCCCCCCGGGACCTACCGGGACCCCCCCGGGAACCACCGGACACACCAGGACCCCCATTCCGAGCCACCGGGACCCCCCCTGGAAGCCACTGAGACCCCCCCCCCGGAGCAACCGGGAGCTACCGGGACCCCCCCCTGGATTCAGTGGGACCCCCCTGGGAGCCACCGGGACCCCCCCGGGAGCCCCTCGGAACCACCGGGACATCCCGGGACCCACCGAGGTCTATGGGGACCCTCCCCCCGGGACCCGACCCTCCCGGGGACAAACTGGGACCCCCCGGTCGAACCGGGTTTTGGGGGGGGGTGCGGGGGGCGGGGAGTCGGTCCGGTCCCCCCGCTCTATTAATAGTCCCGGTCCCATCCCGGCCAAACATGGACCGGCCCACCGCCTGGCCCCGCCCACCGCCTGGCCCCGCCCACGGCATGGTCCCACCCCTCGCCCTGGCCCCGCCCTCCGCCCCCTCCCAGTGCGGCCCCGCCCACAGGACACGCCCTCTCAACCGCGCCCCGCCCGGGTCCTAGTGCCGCCCCCCCCCGGCCGCGTCCCCTGCGACCCAATGGCCGTGCCAGGGCCGTGTCCCCTGTGTCCCTGTGTCCTCCGGTCCGTGTCCCCTGTGTCCCTCTGTCCCCACGGCCGTGCCAGGGGCCGTGTCACCTCTGGTGTGTGCCCGGTGCCGTGTCCCCAAGCCCTGTCCCCGGTCCACACGCTGTGTCCCCATGTCTGGTGCCATGTCCCCATGTCCCACACCATGTCCCCATGTCCCACACCATGTCCCCATGTCCCCGTGTCCCCATGTCCCCGTGTCCCCATGTCTCCACGATGTACCCCTGATGTCCCCATGTCCCACACCATGTCCTCATGTCCCCATGTCCCCATGTCTGGTGCCCTGTTCCCATGTCCCACACCATGTCCCTATGTCCCCCTGTCCCCATGTCCCCATATCCCCATGTCCCCATGTCCCCCTGTCCCCATGTCCCACACCATGTCCCCATGTCCCCATGTCCCCAATGTCCCTGTGTCCCCATGTCCCTGTGTCCCCAATGTCCCCAATGTCCCATGTCCCTGTGTCCCCACGTCCCCATGTTCCCATGTCCCCCTGTCCCCCTGTCCCCATGTCCCCATGTCCCACACCATGTCCCCATGTCCCCATGTCCCCAATGTCCCTGTGTCCCCATGTCCCTGTGTCCCCAATGTCCCCAATGTCCCATGTCCCTGTGTCCCCACGTCCCCATGTTCCCATGTCCCCCTGTCCCCCTGTCCCCATGTCCCCATGGCCCACACCATGTCCCCCTGTCCCCCACCATATCCCCATGTCCCCCTGTCCCCCTGTCCCACACCATGTCCCTATGTCCCCCTGTCCCCCTGTCCCCATATCCCCATGTCCCACACCATGTCCCCATGTCTGCTGTCCTGTCCCCATGTCCCCATGTCCCCATGGCCCACACCATGTCCCCATGTCCCCATGTCCCCCTGATGTCCCCATGTCCCCACAATGACCCCATGATGTCCCCATGTCCCCGCAGCCCCACGATGCCGTTCAGCAACACCCACAACAAGTACAAGCTCAAGTTCTCGGCCGAGGACGAGTTCCCCGACCTGTCCCCATGTCCCCATGTCCCCCTGTCCCTGTGTCCCCAATGTCCCCAATGTCCCGTGTCCCCACGTCCCCATGTTCCCATGTCCCCCTATCCCCCTGTCCCCATGTCCCCATGTCCCACACCATGTCCCCATGTCCCCCTGTCCCCCACCATATCCCCATGTCCCCCTGTCCCCCTGTCCCCATGTCCCACACCATGTCCCCAATGTCCCTGTGTCCCCAATGTCCCCAATGTCCTGTGTCCCCACGTCCCCATGTTCCCATGTCCCCCTATCCCCCTGTCCCCATGTCCCCCTGTCCCCCACCATATCCCCATGTCCCCCTGTCCCCCTGTCCCCCTGTCCCCATGTCCCACACCATGTCCCCAATGTCCCTGTGTCCCCAATGTCCCCAATGTCCCGTGTCCCCACGTCCCCATGTTCCCATGTCCCCCTATCCCCCTGTCCCCATGTCCCCATGTCCCACACCATGTCCCCATGTCCCCCTGTCCCCCACCATATCCCCATGTCCCCCTGTCCCCCTGTCCTCCTGTCCCCATGTCCCACACCATGTCCCCATGTCCCCCTGTCCCCCACCATATCCCCATGTCCCACACCATGTCCCCCTGATGTCCCCACGATGTCCCCACGATGTCCCCATTGTCCCCATGTCCCCGCAGCGCCGCGATGCCGTTCAGCAACACCCACAACAAGTACAAGCTCAAGTTCTCGGCCGAGGACGAGTTCCCCGACCTGTCCCCATGTCCCCATGTCCCCCTGTCCCTGTGTCCCCAATGTCCCCAATGTCCCGTGTCCCCACGTCCCCATGTTCCCATGTCCCCCTATCCCCCTGTCCCCATGTCCCCATGTCCCACACCATGTCCCCATGTCCCCCTGTCCCCCACCATATCCCCATGTCCCCCTGTCCCCCTGTCCCCATGTCCCACACCATGTCCCCAATGTCCCTGTGTCCCCAATGTCCCCAATGTCCTGTGTCCCCACGTCCCCATGTTCCCATGTCCCCCTATCCCCCTGTCCCCATGTCCCCCTGTCCCCCACCATATCCCCATGTCCCCCTGTCCCCCTGTCCCCCTGTCCCCATGTCCCACACCATGTCCCCAATGTCCCTGTGTCCCCAATGTCCCCAATGTCCCGTGTCCCCACGTCCCCATGTTCCCATGTCCCCCTATCCCCCTGTCCCCATGTCCCCATGTCCCACACCATGTCCCCATGTCCCCCTGTCCCCCTGTCCCCCTGTCCCCATGTCCCACACCATGTCCCCATGTCCCCCTGTCCCCCACCATATCCCCATGTCCCACACCATGTCCCCCTGATGTCCCCACGATGTCCCCACGATGTCCCCATTGTCCCCATGTCCCCGCAGCGCCGCGATGCCGTTCAGCAACACCCACAACAAGTACAAGCTCAAGTTCTCGGCCGAGGACGAGTTCCCCGACCTGTCCCCATGTCCCCATGTCCCCCTGTCCCTGTGTCCCCAATGTCCCCAATGTCCCGTGTCCCCACGTCCCCATGTTCCCATGTCCCCCTATCCCCCTGTCCCCATGTCCCCCTGTCCCCCCACCATATCCCCATGTCCCCCTGTCCCCCTGTCCCCCTGTCCCCATGTCCCACACCATGTCCCCAATGTCCCTGTGTCCCCAATGTCCCCAATGTCCTGTGTCCCCACGTCCCCATGTTCCCATGTCCCCCTATCCCCCTGTCCCCATGTCCCCCTGTCCCCCACCATATCCCCATGTCCCCCTGTCCCCCTGTCCCCCTGTCCCCATGTCCCACACCATGTCCCCAATGTCCCTGTGTCCCCAATGTCCCCAATGTCCTGTGTCCCCACGTCCCCATGTTCCCATGTCCCCCTATCCCCCTGTCCCCATGTCCCCCTGTCCCCCACCATATCCCCATGTCCCCCTGTCCCCCTGTCCCCCTGTCCCCATGTCCCACACCATGTCCCCAATGTCCCTGTGTCCCCAATGTCCCCAATGTCCCGTGTCCCCACGTCCCCATGTTCCCATGTCCCCCTATCCCCCTGTCCCCATGTCCCCATGTCCCACACCATGTCCCCATGTCCCCCTGTCCCCCTGTCCCCCTGTCCCCATGTCCCACACCATGTCCCCATGTCCCCCTGTCCCCCACCATATCCCCATGTCCCACACCATGTCCCCCTGATGTCCCCACGATGTCCCCACGATGTCCCCATTGTCCCCATGTCCCCGCAGCCCCACGATGCCGTTCAGCAACACCCACAACAAGTACAAGCTCAAGTTCTCGGCCGAGGACGAGTTCCCCGACCTGTCCCCATGTCCCCATGTCCCCCTGTCCCTGTGTCCCCAATGTCCCCAATGTCCCGTGTCCCCACGTCCCCATGTTCCCATGTCCCCCTATCCCCCTGTCCCCATGTCCCCATGTCCCACACCATGTCCCCATGTCCCCCTGTCCCCCACCATATCCCCATGTCCCCCTGTCCCCCTGTCCCCATGTCCCACACCATGTCCCCAATGTCCCTGTGTCCCCAATGTCCCCAATGTCCTGTGTCCCCACGTCCCCATGTTCCCATGTCCCCCTATCCCCCTGTCCCCATGTCCCCCTGTCCCCCACCATATCCCCATGTCCCCCTGTCCCCCTGTCCCCCTGTCCCCATGTCCCACACCATGTCCCCAATGTCCCTGTGTCCCCAATGTCCCCAATGTCCTGTGTCCCCACGTCCCCATGTTCCCATGTCCCCCTATCCCCCTGTCCCCATGTCCCCCTGTCCCCCACCATATCCCCATGTCCCCCTGTCCCCCTGTCCCCCTGTCCCCATGTCCCACACCATGTCCCCAATGTCCCTGTGTCCCCAATGTCCCCAATGTCCCGTGTCCCCACGTCCCCATGTTCCCATGTCCCCCTATCCCCCTGTCCCCATGTCCCCATGTCCCACACCATGTCCCCATGTCCCCCTGTCCCCCTGTCCCCATGTCCCCATGTCCCACACCATGTCCCCATGTCCCCCTGTCCCCCACCATATCCCCATGTCCCACACCATGTCCCCCTGATGTCCCCCTGATGTCCCCACGATGTCCCCATTGTCCCCATGTCCCCGCAGCGCCGCGATGCCGTTCAGCAACACCCACAACAAGTACAAGCTCAAGTTCTCGGCCGAGGACGAGTTCCCCAACCTGTCCCCATGTCCCTGTGTCCCCAATGTCCCCAATGTCCCGTGTCCCTGTGTCCCCACGTCCCCATGTTCCCATGTCCCCCTATCCCCCTGTCCCCATATCCCCATGTCCCACACCATGTCCCCATGTCCCCCTGTCCCCCACCATATCCCCATGTCCCCCTGTCCCCCTGTCCCCATGTCCCCATGTCCCACACCATGTCCCCCTGATGTCCCCACGATGTCCCCATTGTCCCCATGTCCCCGCAGCCCCACGATGCCGTTCAGCAACACCCACAACAAGTACAAGCTCAAGTTCTCGGCCGAGGACGAGTTCCCCGACCTGTCCAAGCACAACAACCACATGGCCAAGGTGCTGACCCCCGAGCTCTACAAGCGCCTGCGCGAGAAGGAGACGCCCAGCGGCTTCACCCTGGACGACGTCATCCAGACCGGCGTCGACAACCCCGGTGCGTCGACGGGGACCCCGAACCCCCCTGGGGTCCCCAAAACCCACATGGGGACCCCAAACCCCACACGGAGTCCCCAAATCCCCCCCCGGGGTCCCCAAAACCCACACGGGGTCCGTAAACCCCCCCGGGTCCCCAAAACCCACAAGGGGTCCCCAAAACCCACACGGGGACCCCAAACCCCACACGGAGTCCCCAAATCCCCCCCCGGGGTCCCCAAAACCCACACGGGGACCCCAAACCCCCCTGCGGTCCCCAAAACCCACACGGGGTCCCCAAAACCCACACGGGAACCCCAAACCCCCCTGGGGTCCCCAAAACCCACAAGGGGTCCCCAAAACCCACACAGGGACCCCAAACCCCCCTGGGGTCCCCAAAACCCACACGGGGTCCCCAAAACCCACACGGGAACCCCAAACCCCCCTGGGGTCCCCAAAACCCACAAGGGGTCCCCAAAACCCACACGGGGACCCCAAACCCCCCTGGGGTCCCCAAAACCCACATGGGGACCCCAAACCCCACACGGAGTCCCCAAATCCCCCCCCGGGGTCCCCAAAACCCACAAGGGGTCCCCAAAACCCACACAGGAACCCCAAACCCCACACGGAGTCCCCAAAACCCACATGGGAACCCCAAACCCCCCTGGGGTCCCCAAAACCCACACGGGGTCCCCAAAACCCACACAGGGACCCCAAACCCCACACGGAGTCCCCAAATCCCCCCCCCGGGGTCCCCAAAACCCACACGGGGTCCCCAAAACCCACACGGGAACCCCAAACCCCCCTGGGGTCCCCAAAACCCACATGGGGACCCCAAACCCCACACGGAGTCCCCAAATCCCCCCCCGGGGTCCCCAAAACCCACAAGGGGTCCCCAAATCCCCCCTCCAGGGTCGCTGGGGTGACCAGGGGGGTCCCTAAAACCATGTTCCCAGTTCCTCCCATTCCCATTCCCAGTGCTCATTCCCACTCCCAGTGCCCATTCCCAGTCCCAGTCCCAGTCCCATTCCACTCCCATTCCCATTCCCATTCTCTTCCCACTCCCAGTCCCACTCCCATTCCCAGTCCTGTTCCCAGTCCATCCCATTCCCATTCCCGTTCCCATTCCCATTCCCAGTCCATCCCATTCCCGTTCCCATTCCCGTTCCCAGTCCATCCCATTCCCAGCCTATCCCAGTGCCGTTCCCAGCCCATCCCAGTCCATCCCAGTCCATCCCAGTCCATCCCAGTCCCGTTCCCAGTGCCGTTCCCAGTGCCATTCCCATTCCCATTCCCATTTCCTTCCCACTCCCATTCCCTTCCCATTCCCATTCCCACTCCCACTCCCATTCCCATTCCCATTCCCATTCCCATTCCCATTCCCAGTCCTGTTCCCAGTCCATCCCATTCCCATTCCCAGTCCATCCCATTCCCGTTCCCATTCCCGTTCCGAGTCCATCCCATTCCCATTCCATCCCATTCCCATTCCCATTCCCATTCCCATTCCCATTCCCATTCCCATTCCCATTCCCACCCATTCCCGTTCCCATTCCCGTTCCCAGTCCATCCCATTCCCATTCCCAGTGCCCATTCCCAGTCTCATTCCCAGTCCCACTCCCAGTCCCATACCCAGTCCCAGTGCCCATTCCCAGTCCATCCCATTCCCGTTCCCATTCCCGTTCCCAGTCCATCCCATTCCCATTCCCAGTCCATCCCATTCCCATTCCCATTCCCAGTGCCCACTCCCAGTCTCATTCCCAGTCCCACTCCCAGTCCCATACCCAGTCCCAGTGGCCATTCCCAGTCCATCCCATTCCCGTTCCCATTCCCGTTCCCAGTCCATCCCATTCCCATTCCCATTCCCAGTGCCCACTCCCAGTCTCATTCCCAGTCCCACTCCCAGTCCCATACCCAGTCCCAGTGCCCATTCCCAGTCCATCCCATTCCCCTTCCCAGTCCCACTCCCATTCCCAGTCCCGTTCCCATTCCCATTCCCAGTCCTGTTCCCAGTCCATCCCATTCCCATTCCCGTTCCCATTCCCACTCCCATTCCTTTCCCATTCCCATTCCCGTTCCCATTCCCACTCCCACTCCCATTCCCATTCCCATTCCCAGTCCTGTTCCCAGTCCATCCCATTCCCACTCCCATTCCCTTCCCATTCCGATTCCCATTCCCATTCTCTTCCCACTCCCATTCCCATTCCCGTTCCCATTCCCAGTCCCAGTCCCAGTCCCAGTCCCAGTCCCGTTCCCAGTCCATCCCATTCCCATTCCCATTCCCATTCCCATTCCCATTCCCAGTCCATCCCATTCCCATTCCCGTTCCCAGTCCATCCCATTCCCAGCCTATCCCAGTCCATCCCAGTCCCATTCCCAGTCTATCCCAGTCCCGTTCCCAGTGCCGTTCCCAGTCCTGTTCCCATTCCCATTCCCATTCCCATTCCTATTCCCATTCCCAGTCCATCCCATTCCCATTCCCATTCCCACTCCCATTCCCATTCCCATTCCCATTCCTATTCCCATTCCTATTCCCATTCCCAGTCCATCCCATTCCCACTCCCATTTCCACTCCCATTCCCATTCCCATTCCTATTCCCGTTCCCAGTCCATCCCATTCCCAGCCTATCCCAGTCCATCCCAGTGCCGTTCCCAGTCCCGTTCCCATTCCCAGTCCTGTTCCCAGTCCATCCCATTCCCACTCCCATTCCCTTCCCATTCCCTTCCCATTCCCATTCCCATTCCCATTCTCTTCCCACTCCCATTCCCATTCCCAGTCCATCCCATTCCCACTCCCATTCCATTCCCATTCCCATTCCCATTCCCATTCCCATTCTCTTCCCACTCCCATTCCCATTCCCATTCCCAGTCCCAGTCCCAGTCCCAGTCCCGTTCCCAGTCCATTCCCATTCCCGTTCCCAGTCCATCCCATTCCCAGCTTATCCCAGTCCATCCCAGTGCCGTTCCCAGCCCATCCCAGTCCATCCCATTCCCATTCCCAGTCCATCCCATTCCCATTCCCACTCCCATTCCCATTCCCATTCCCACTCCCATTCCCAGTCCATCCCAGTCCCTCCCAGCGCCGTAGCCAGCGCCCCGTGGCGTCCCGCAGGTCACCCGTTCATCATGACCGTGGGCTGCGTGGCCGGGGACGAGGAGTCGTACGAGGTGTTCAAGGAGCTGTTCGACCCCGTCATCCAGGACCGGCACGGCGGCTACAAACCCAGCGACAAGCACAAGACCGACCTCAACCACGAGAACCTCAAGGTCCCGCACGCCGGGGTCCCTCGGGGGGCGGGGAGGGGGCGGCCGGACGCCTGGGTCCCTCCTGGGATGGGGAGGGGGCGGCCGGACACCTGGGTCCCTCCTGGGATGGGGCAGCCAGATGCCTGGGTCCCTCGGGGGGTGGGGAGGGGGTGGCCGGACGCCTGGGTCCCTCCTGGAGCGGGGAGGGGGTGGACAGAGGGGCGGCCGGACGCCTGGGTCCCTCCTGGGAGGGGGAGGGGGTGGACAGAGGGGTGGCCGGACGCCTGGGTCCCTCCTGGGAGGGGGAGGGGGGTGGACAGAGGGGCAGCCGGACGCCTGGGTCCCTCCTGGGGCAGGGAGGGGGTGGCCGGACGCCTGGGTCCCTCCTGCGACAGGGAGGGGGTGGTCGGAGGGGCGGCCGGACACCTGGGTCCCTCCTGAGAGGGGGAGGGGGAGGCCAGAGGGGTGGCCGGACGCCTGGGTCCCTCCTGGGGCGGGGAGGGGGCGGCCGGAGGGGCGGCCGGACGCCTGGGTCCCTCCTGGGAGGGGGTTGGCAGAGGGGCGGCCGGACGCCTGGGTCCCTCCTGGGAGGGGGTTGGCAGAGGGGCAGCCGGACGCCTGGGTCCCTCCTGGGAGGGGGAGGGGGTGGACAGAGGGGCGGCCGGATGCCTGGGTCCCTCCTGCGACAGGGAGGGGGAGGCCAGAGGGGTGGCCGGACGCCTGGGTCCCTCCTGCGACAGGGAGGGGGTGGTCGGAGGGGCGACCGGACACCTGGGTCCCTCCTGGGGCGGGGAGGGGGTGGTCGGAGGGGCGGCCGGACACCTGGGTCCCTCCTGGGAGTGGGAGGGGGGTGGACAGAGGGGTGGCCGGACGCCTGGGTCCCTCCTGGGAGGGGGAGGGGGTGGACAGAGGGGCAGCCGGACGCCTGGGTCCCTCCTGGGGCAGGGAGGGGGTGGCCGGACGCCTGGGTCCCTCCTGCGACAGGGAGGGGGTGGTCGGAGGGGCGGCCGGACACCTGGGTCCCTCCTGAGAGGGGGAGGGGGAGGCCAGAGGGGTGGCCGGACGCCTGGGTCCCTCCTGGGGCGGGGAGGGGGCGGCCGGAGGGGCGGCCGGACGCCTGGGTCCCTCCTGGGAGGGGGTTGGCAGAGGGGCGGCCGGACGCCTGGGTCCCTCCTGGGAGGGGGTTGGCAGAGGGGCAGCCGGACGCCTGGGTCCCTCCTGGGAGGGGGGAGGGGGTGGACAGAGGGGCGGCCGGATGCTTGGGTCCCTTCTGGGGTGGGGAGGGGGCGGCCAGAGGGGCGGCCGGACGCCTGGGTCCCTCCTGGGGCGGGGAGGGGGTGGACAGAGGGGTGGCCGGACGCCTGGGTCCCTCCTGGGCCACAGGGACGTAGTGGTGGGATGATGAGGGGAATTGGGTCCCCCGGACACCTGGGTCCCTCCTGGTCTTTGGGGACACCTGGGTCCCTTTTGAGCTGGTTGGGTGGGGCTTTGGGTGGGTTGTCTCTGTCTCCCGGACGCCTGGGTCCCCTCTGACGTTTTTGGGGGTTCAGGGGGGGGAGGACCTGGACCCCAAGTACGTGCTGAGCAGCCGCGTGCGCACGGGCCGGAGCATCAAGGGTTATTCCCTCCCCCCGCACTGCAGCCGGGGGGAGCGCCGCGCCATCGAGAAGCTGTCCGTCACCGGTGAGGGGCGGGGCTTCGCGGGGCGGGGCTTCGCGGGGCGGGGCTTCGTGGGGTGGGGCTCCGTGGGTGGGCGTGGTTTGGATGGGATGGGCGTGGTTTGGATAGGGGGGCGTGGTTTGAAGGGGGGGCGTGGTTTGGATGGGATGGGTGTGGTTTGGAGGGGGGGTGTGTGGATTGGATGGGGGGCGTGGTTTTGGAGGGGGCGTGGTTTGAATGGGGGGTGTGGTTTGGACGGGGTGGTTGTGGTTTGGATGGGATGGGTGTGGTTTGGATGGGGGAGTGGTTTGGGTGGGGGGTGTGGTTTGGTGGGGAGGGGAGGAGAACTGTGTGTGGCCACGCCCCCACGCGGGGCGGGGTTTGGTGGAGGTGGGCGTGGCTTAGGCGTGTGGGCGGGCACACCCACATGCAGGGACGTGGTTTTGGGCGTGGCTTTTGTGGGGCGTGGCCAATGGCTGGTGACCAGCAGTTGTGGGGGCGTGGGCAAGATTGGGCGTGGGCGGGGGTGGGCGTGGCCAATGTTGGGCGTGGCTTGGAGACACAGGTGGGCGGGGGCATTTTCTGGGAGGATCCAGGCATGGGTGCGACCTCCCTATTGGTGGGTGTGGCCTTGCTATTGAGGGGGTGTGGCCTCCCATGTGGGCGTGGCCTCCTAGTTGACGTGCGTGGTGTCTCAAGTGGGCGTGGCCTCCCGATTGGTGGGCGTGGCCTCCCAAGTGGGCGTGACCTCACTGTGGGTGGGTGCGGCCTCGCTGTTTGTGGGCGTGGCCTCCCAAGTGGGCGTGACCTCCCTATTGGTGGGTGTGGTCTCTCTATTGGTGGGACTGACCTTGCTCTTTGTGGGCGTGGTCTAGCAATGGGTGGGCGTGGCAAAGGGCAGCGGCCTATCCCGGGGGGGGCCGTCCCTGAGGTGGGTGTGGCCTCGCTATTGCTGGGCGGGGTCTGGTGGCTGCGGGCGTGGTCTGATGGTTGTGGGTGTGGCCTGGGTGGCTGTGGGCGGGGCCTGTGCACCTGCGGGCATGGTCTGATGTAGGTGGGCGGGGCCTTGGCAGCTGCGGGCGTGGTCTGATTGTTGTGGGTGTGGCCTGGGTGGCTGTGGGCGGGGCCTGCGCACCTGCGGGCGTGGTCTGATGGATGCAGGCAGCGCCTTGGCAGCTGTGGGCGTGGTCTGACGGTGTGTGGGTGTGGCCTGTGTGGCTGTGGGCGTGGTCTGATGGTGTGTGGGTGTGGCCTATAAGGCCGTGGGCGTGGTCAGATGGATGCAGGCAGCGCCTTGGCAGCTGCGGGCGTGGTCTGACGGTGTGTGGGTGTGGCCTGCGTGGCTGTGGGCGTGGTCAGATGGATGCAGGCAGGGCCTTGGTGGCTGCAGGCGTGGTCTGATGGTGTGTGGGTGTGGCCTGCGTGGCTGTGGGCGTGGTCTGATGGATGCAGGCAGCGCCTTGGCGGCTGTGGGTGTGACCTGATGATTGTGGGTGTGGCCTATAAGGCCGTGGGCGTGGTCTGATGGATGCAGGCGGCGCCTTGGCGGCTGTGGGTGTGACCTGATGGTTGTGGGTGTGGCCTGCGCGGCTGTGGGCGTGTCCCCGCGCTGACCACGCCCCCTCCCCGCAGCCCTGAACAGCCTGGAGGGCGAGTTCAAGGGCAAGTACTACCCGCTGAAGAACATGACGGAGCAGGAGCAGCAGCAGCTCATCGACGACCACTTCCTGTTCGACAAGCCCGTGTCGCCCCTGCTGCTGGCGTCCGGCATGGCCCGCGACTGGCCCGACGCCCGCGGCATCTGGTGAGCAACGGGGGGGGGGCCCCAAATGGGGGGGGGTTGGGGACACCCACGTGTTGGGGGCACCTCAAGAATGGGGTTCAATGGGATGGGTGTTGGGGACACCCAAGAGTTGGGGGCACCTCAAGAATGGGGCTCAATGGGATGGGTGTTGGGGACACCCAAGTGTTGGGGGCACCTCAAGAATGGGGCTCAATGGGATGGGTGTTGGGGACACCCAAGAGTTGGGGGCACCTCAAGAATGGGGCTCAATGGGATGGGTGTTGGGACACCCAAGTCTTGGGGACGCACCTGGGGTGGGTATTGGGGACACCCCAAGAATGGGTCCCAATGGGAAGGATGTTGGGGACACCCAAGTGTTGGGGACACCTCAAGAATGGGTCCCAATGGGATGGGTGTTGGGGACACCCAAGTGTTGGGGGCACCTCAAGAATGGGGCTCAATGGGATGGGTGTTGGGGACACCCAAGTGTTGGGGACACCTCAAGAATGGGGCTCAATGGGATGGGTGTTGGGGACACCCAAGTGTTGGGGACACCTCAAGAATGGGGCTCAATGGGATGGGTGTTGGGGACACCCAAGTGTTGGGGACACCTCAAGAATGGGGCTCAATGGGATGGGTGTTGGGACACCCAAGAGCTGGGGGCATCCCTAGAACGGGTCCCAATGGGATGGGTGTTGGGGACACCCAAGTGTTGGGGGCACCTCAAGAATGGGGCTCAATGGGATGGGTGTTGGGGACACCCAAGAGTTGGGGATGCACCTGGGGTGGGTATTGGGGACACCCCAAGAATGGGTCTCAATGGGAAGGATGTTGGGGACACCCAAGTGTTGGGGACACCCCAAGAATGGGTCCCAATGGGATGGTTGTTGGGGACACCCAAGAGTTGGGGCTACCTCAAGAATGGGTCCCAATGGGATGGGTGTTGGGGATGCACCTGGCGGGGTTTTTGGGGACACCCCAAGAATGGGTCTCAATGGGAAGGATGTTGGGGACACCCAAGTGTTGGGGGCACCTCAAGAATGGGGCTCAATGGGATGGGTATTGGGGACACCCAAGTGTTGGGGATGCACCTGGGGTGGGTATTGGGGACACCCCAAGAATGGGTCCCAATGGGAAGGATGTTGGGGACACCCAAGTGTAGGGGACCCACATGGGTGGGACTATTGGGGACACTCCAAGAAGGGGGCCCAACGGGAAGGGTGTTGGGGACACCCAAGTGTTGGGGACACCCCAAGAATGGGTCCCAATGGGATGGTTGTTGGGGACACCCAAGAGTTGGGGGCACCTCAAGAATGGGGCTCAATGGGATGGGTGTTGGGGACACCCAAGTGTTGGGGGCACCTCAAGAATGGGGCTCAAGGGGATGGGTGTTGGGGACACCCAAGAGTTGGGGGCACCTCAAGAATGGGGCCCAATGGGATGGGTGTTGGGGACACCCATGTGTTGGGGGCACCTCAAGAATGGGGCTCAATGGGATGGGTGTTGGGGACACCCAAGTGTTGGGGGCACCTCAAGAATGGGGCTCAAGGGGATGGGTGTTGGGGACACCCAAGAGTTGGGGGCACCTCAAGAATGGGGCCCAATGGGATGGGTGTTGGGGATGAACCTGGCGGGGTTTTGGGGGACACCCCAAGAATGGGTCTCAATGGGAAGGATGTTGGGGACACCCACGTGTTGGGGGCACCTCAAGAATGGGGCTCAATGGGATGGGTGTTGGGGACACCCAAGTGTTGGGGGCACCTCAAGAATGGGGCTCAATGGGATGGGTGTTGGGACACCCAAGTCTTGGGGACGCACCTGGGGTGGGTATTGGGGACACCCCAAGAATGGGTCCCAATGGGAAGGATGTTGGGGACACCCAAGTGTTGGGGACACCTCAAGAATGGGGCCCAATGGGAAGGATGTTGGGGACACCCAAGTGTAGGGGACCCACATGGGTGGGACTATTGGGGACACTCCAAGAAGGGGGCCCAACGGGAAGGGTGTTGGGGACACCCAAGTGTTGGGGGCACCTCAAGAATGGGGCTCAATGGGATGGGTGTTGGGGACACCCAAGTGTTGGGGACACCCCAAGAATGGGGCCCAATGGGAAGGGTATTGGGGACACCCCAAGAACAGGGACCCAATGGGATGGTTGTTGGGGACACCCAAGTGTTGGGGACACCCCAAGAATGGGGCCCAATGGGAAGGGTATTGGGGACACCCAAGTGTTGGGGGCCCACCTGGGGGGGTGGTATTGGGGACACCCCAAGAATGGGTCCCGTGGGGTCCAGGGGGGTTCCAGGAGGGTCCCGGGGGGGTCCTGGGGGGTCCCTGAGGGTCCTGAGGGGGTCCCGGGGGTGTCCCAGGGGGTCCTGGGGGGGGCCCGTGAGGGTTCCATGGAGGTCCCGGGGGGTCCCTGGGGGTCCCTGGGGGTCCCGGGGGTGGGTCCCATGGGGTCCCGGGGTGGGGTCTTGGGGTGGTCCTGGGGAGTCCTGTGGGGTCCTGGGGGTTCCCAGGGGTGTCCCATGGGGTCCTGTGGAGGTGCCGGGGGGGGTCCTGGGGTGTCCCGGAGAGTCCCTGGGGTGTCCTGGGGGGTCCCAGGGTAGTCCTGGAGTGTCCTGGGGGGTCCGTGGGTGGTCCTGGGGGGTCCTGGTGGTGTCTGGTGGGGTCCGGGCGGGTCCTGGGGAGCCCCTGGGGTTCCCACGGGGGTCCCTGGGGGTCCTGGGGGGTCCTGGGGGGGTCTCTGGGGTGTCCCGTGGGTGTCTGGGGGTGTCCTGGGGGTGCCGGCGGGGTGGGTGACACTGTGCCCCCCCAGGCACAATGACAACAAGACGTTCCTGGTGTGGGTGAACGAGGAGGATCACCTGCGCGTCATCTCCATGGAGAAGGGCGGCAACATGAAGGAGGTGTTCCGGCGCTTCTGCGTCGGCCTCAAGAAGGTGGGGACACCGGGGACATCGGGGACATTGCAGACGTTGGGGACGTGGGGGACATTGGGGATGTTGGGGATGATGGGGACATGGGGGACATTGGGAGGACATGGGGGCATGAGGGGCTTGGGGGACACAGGGGGATATGGAGGGTGTTTGGAACATTGGGGACATGGGGGACGTTGGGGATGTTGGGGACATTGGGGACATGGGGGACGTTGGGGACATTGGGGACATCGGGGACGTTGGGGACATGGGGGACGTTGGGGGGACATGGGGGTGTGAGGGGCTTGGGGGACACAGGGGGCTATGGAGGGTGTTTGGAACATGGGGGACATTGGGGATGTTGGGGACGTTGGGGACATTGGGGACATTGGGGACGTTGGGGACATGGGGGACGTTGGGGACACTGGGGATGTTGGGGACGTTGGGGACATTGGGGACATGGGGGACACGGGGGGCATGAGGGGCTTGGGGGCACTGGGGACACAAGGGGACATGGAGAGTCTTGGGGACATGGGGGAAAAGTGGGACACTGGGGGGACATGTGGGACATTGGGGGGACATGGGGACACAAGGAACTTGGGGGACATGGGAACATGGAGGGTGTTTGGGACATGGGTGACATTGGGGAGACATGGGGGGCGTGAGGGGCTTGGGGGACATGTGGGGATATGGGGACATGGAGGGTGTTGGGGACATGGGCTTGGGGGACACATGGAGACACGGGGGACATTGGGGGGACATGGGGACATGAGGGTCTTGGGGGACACAGGGGGACAGGGGGGACATTGGGGGGACATGGAGAGTCTTGGGGACATGGGGGACATTGGGGACATGGGTGACTTTGGGGAGACAGGGGGACGTGGAGGGGCTTGGGGACATGGGCTTGGGGGACACATGGGGACATGGGCGACTTTGGGGACATAGGGGGTGTTGGGGACATGGGGGACTTTGTAGGCACAGGGGGACATGGAGAGTCTTGGGGACATGAGGAGCAATGTCCCCATTGCCCCCATTGTCCCCATTGCCCCCAATGTCCCCATTGTCCCCAATGTCCCCATTGTCCCCATTGTCCCCATTGCCCCCAATGTCCCCATTGCCCCCATTGTCCCCAACGCCCCCATTGCCCCCATCGCATCCATTGTCCCCATTTCCCCCAACGTCCCCAACCACGTCCCCGTGTCCCCGCAGATCGAGGAGATCTTCAAGAAGGCGGGCCACCCGTTCATGTGGACCGAGCACCTGGGCTACATCCTGACCTGCCCGTCCAACCTGGGCACGGGGCTGCGCGGGGGGGTCCACGTGCGCCTGCCCAAGCTCAGCCAGCACCCCAAGTTCGAGGAGATCCTCAAGCGCCTGCGCCTCCAGAAACGCGGCACCGGTGGGTGCGGGGACATCGGGGGACATGGGGACATCAGGGGGACATGGGGACATTGGGGGACATGAGGACATCAGGGGGACATTAGGACATTGGGGACATTGGGAGGAAATGGGACATGGGGACATGGGGACAGGGATTTAGGCTCAGTCAGCACCCCAAGTTCAAGGACACCCTGACCCGCCTGTGCCTCCAGAAACGCAGCACTGGTGGGTGTGGGGACATTGGGGGACATGGGGACACTGGGGGGAAATGGGACACATGGGGACAGGGATTTGGGCTCAGCCAGCACCCCAAGTTCAAGGACACCCTGACCCGCCTGCACCTCCAGAAGCTGTAGGATGCTATAGGGTGCTCTGTGGGTGCTCTGTGGGTGCCATGGGGCACCCAGGGGTGCTGAGGGTGTCCCTGTCCCCAAGGGTGGCCATGGGGGCCGTGTTCGACATCTCCAATGCCGACCGGCCAGTGGGTGCTATGGGATGCTATGGGATGCCATAGGATCCTATAGGGTGCTCTGTGGGTGCTCTGTGGGTGCCATGGGGCACCCAGGGGTGCTGAGGGTGTCCCTGTCCCCAAGGGTGGCCATGGGGGCCGTGTTCGACATCTCCAATGCCGACCGGCCAGTGGGTGCTATGGGATGCTATGGGATGCCATAGGATGCTCTAGGGTGCCATAGGATGCTCTAGGGTGCTGTTGGGTGCTCTGTGGGTGCCGTGGGGCACCCAGGGGTGCTGATGACGCCCCCTTTCCAGGGGGGGTGGACACGGTGGCCGTGGGGGCCGTGTTCGACATCTCCAATGCCGACCAGCCAGTGGGTGCTATGGGATGCTATGGGATGCCATAGGATGCTCTAGGATGCTCTAGGATGCTCTAGGATGCCATAAGATGCTCTAGGGTGCTGTTGGGTGCTCTGTGGGTGCCGTGGGGCACCCCGGGGTGCTGATGACGCCCCCTTTCCAGGGGGGGTGGATACGGCGGCTGTGGGGGCCGTGTTCGACATCTCCAACGCCGACTGGCCAGTGGGTGCTATGGGATGCCATAGGATGCTCTAGGGTGCCATAGGATGCTCTAGGGTGCTGTTGGGTGCTCTGTGGGTGCCGTGGGGCACCCCGGGGTGCTGATGACGCCCCCTTTCCAGGGGGGGTGGACACGGCGGCCGTGGGGGCCGTGTTCGACATCTCCAACGCCGACCGGCTGGGCTTCTCGGAGGTGGAGCAGGTGCAGATGGTGGTCGATGGGGTGAAGCTCATGGTGGAGATGGAGAAGAAGCTGGAGCAGAACCAGCCCATCGACGACATGATGCCCGCCCAGAAATAGGGGGGACCCCCCCTTGGGGACACCCCCCACCTTGGGGAACCCCCCCCGGGGGACACTCCCCCCTTGGGGAATTGTCCCCCAAAACCTGGGGACCCCCCACCCAGGACCAGCCTCAATAAACGCTGCTGGTCCCTGCTGTGAACCCAGGCGTCCGGGGTGCATTTGGGGCGCACAGGCACCCCCCCAGCTTGGGACCGCCCCCCCCTTGGGCACCCCCTTCAACTGGGGCCCCCCCCAGTTCAGTCTTAATTCTACTGGTCCCTGTTGTGGACCCAGGCGTCCGGGGGGATTCGGGGGGCACAGGCACCCCCCCCAGCTTGGGACCCCCAGCTTGGGACCCCCCCTTCAACTGGGAACCCCCCCATATTCGGGACCACCCCCCGAAGATCGGTCTCAATGCTGCTGGTCTTTGCCGTGGACCCAGGCATCCGGGGTGGATTTGGGGGGCACCCCCCTCCTTGGTGACCCCCCCCACCCCAGGACCGGTCCCAGTGCTGCTGGTCCCAGTGCCAGGGGGGTCCTGGTGACACCGGGGGGGTCCCGGTGACACTGGGGGGGTCCTGGTGACACGGGGGTGTTCTGGTGACACTATGGGGTTCTGGTGACACGGGGGTGTTCTGGTGACACTGGGGTGTTCTGGTGACACTATGGGGTCCCGGTGACACTAAGGGGTTCTGGTGACACTGGGGGGGGTCTCGGTGACACCACCAGGTTTCCTATGTTTATTGGGGGGGGGGGGGGGGTCGGGGTACAGCCCAGGGCAGGAATAACTTAAAAATGTGCCGGGGGGGGGTGGGGGGGCGGGGACAGGGGGGGGGTGACACCGGAGTCATCAGTCCCAGGGCTTGGGGACATGGGGACAGTCCCCACGGGGGGGCTGGGGGACCTTGGGGGGGGCTGGAGGTGACATTGAGCCCCGAATCTTGGAGCTGGGGGACCCCAATGATGTCCCCAAGGTCCCCAAGCTGGGGGACACCAAGGTCCCAGAGCCAATGTCCCCAAGCTTGGGGACACCCATGTCCCCAAGGTGCTAGAGCCGGGGGTCCCCGAGCTGATGTCCCCACGGTCCCCAAGGCTGGTGGTCCCTCAAGTCCCAGAGCTGATGTCCCCAAGGCTGGTTGGTCCCCAAGGTCTTGGCAGCGATGTCCCCAAGGTCTTGGCACCGATGTCCCCAAGGTCCTGGAGCTGAGGGTCCCCAAGGTCTTGGCATCGATGTCCCCAAGGTCTTGGCACCGATGTCCCCAAGGTCCTGGAGCTGAGGGTCCCCAAGGTCTTGGCAGCGATGTCCCCAAGGTCGTGGGGGGGACCCCAAAGGTGCTGATGTCCCCAAGGGGACGCCGGGGTCAAGGTCACCGTGGGGGGACCCGGTGCCGGATCCAGTGTGTCCTGGGGGGGGGTCCCAGCTCTGGTGGCCCCCGGGGGGGGTCCTGGTGTGTCCAGGGGGGTCCCAGCTCCGGTGGCACCCCCGGGGGGGTCCTGGTGTATCCTGGGGGGGTCCCAGCACTGGATCTGGTGTGTCTTGGGGGTTCCCATCCCCAGGGGGGATCCCCCATTTCCGGGGGGGTTCCCCATCCCAGGGGGGGGGGATTCCCCATCTCCAGGGGCGTTCCCCATCTCCGGGGGTTCCCCCCATTTCTGGGGAGATTCCCCATTTCCAAGGTGGTTTCCCATCTCCAGGGGGGGTTCCCCATGTTGGGGGGGGGGGGTTCCCTAGAGCTGGATGCACCCCAGAACGAGGTGGGGGGGTTCTCCATTTCCGAGGGGGTTCCCCATCCCCAGGGGGTTTCCCCATCTCCTGGGGGGGTTTCCCCATCTCTGGGGGGGGTTCCCCATCTCTGGGGGGGGGGTTCCCCATTTCCGGGGGGGGGTCCCCATTTCCGCGGGGGGGGTTTCCCCATCCCCAGTGGGGATTCCCCATTCCCGGGTTGGGGGGGTTCCCTAGAGCTGGACGCGCCCCGCCACCCGCGCTGCCGTGTCCCCAAAGTTCATCACCGTGTCCCCAAAGTTCGTCACCGCGTCCCCAAAGCCGGTGCCCCCCCCCCGGCAGCCCCCGCCCCCCCCGCCCCGGGCCCCCCGGGCGCTGGAGCCGGCAGACGCGGGGCTGGAAGCGGCAGAATTGGGGGTCCCCCCCCGGCGCGGGGCGGGGGGTGCGGGGCAGGAGGGGGGGGCCGGGGGCCGGGGGGGGTGTCCGGCGGGGCCCCCCCGGCCGGGGGTCTCGTCACCGTCACCGTCACCGGCGTTGTCACCGTCACACGCCCGGCGCCTCGGAGCAACCGGGGGGCGGCTTGCGCTTGATCCCCAGGTAGATGGCGACTGCGGGGGGGACATGGGGGGGGGTTGGGGGTTATAGGGGGGTATATGGGGGGTATGGGGGCTATAGGGGGGTCTACAGGGAGTATGGGGCTATAGGGGGGGTATGGGGGCTATAGGGGGGTCTACAGGGAGTATGGGGGCCATAGGGGGGGGTATGGGGACTATAGGGGGGACATAGCAGGGTATAGGGGCTATGGGGGCGGTATGTGGGCCATAGGGAGGTATACAGGGAGTATGGGGGCTATAGGGGTGGTACGTGGGTTATAGGGGCTATACGGGCAGTATGGGGGCTATAGGGGGGTATGGGGGCTATATGAGGGATATATGGGGAGTATGAGGGCTATAGGGGGGTATGGGGGCTATATGGGGGATATATGGGGAGTATGGGGGCTCTAGGGGGGGTCTACAGGGAGTATGGGGGCTCTAGGGGGGGTCTACAGGGAGTATGGGGGCTATAGGGGGGGTATACGGGGGCTATGGGGGGTTATGTGGGCTATAGGGGGGTATGGGGGGTTATGGGGGCCATGGGGGGGTATACAGGGAGTATGGGGGCTATAGGGGGGGTATACGGGGGCTATGGGGGCCATAGGGGGGGTATACAGGGAGTATGGGGGCTATAGGGGGGTATACAGGGAGTATGGGGCCATAGGGGCTACGGGGGGGGTATGGGGGCGGTATGTGGGCCGTAGGGGAGTATAGGGGCCATAGGGGGGTATACAGGGAGTATGGGGGCTATAGGGGGGATATGGTGGGGTATGGGGGCTATAGGGGCCATAGAGGGATATAGGGGCTATGGGGGGGGGTATGGGGGCAGTATATGTGCCATAGAGGAGTATAGGGGGAGTATGGGGGTTATGGGGGAGTACAGGGGCCATAGGGGGGTATAGGGCTATAGGAGGATATAGGGGGGCTATTGGGGGGGTACAGGGCAGGTATAGGGGCTATAGGGGGAAATAGGGAGGGTATGGGGACCATAGCGCGGGTATAGGGGCCATAGGGTGGTATGGGGGCTATATTGGGGCATGGGGGGCTATAGGGGAGTATGGAGTGGTATAGGAGACATAGGTGGGGGGGTGGGGGGTATGGGGGCCATAGGGTGACAGAGGGGGGTATGGGGGGCTATGGGGCGGTATAGGGGGTATGGGGGGCTATGGGGCAGTATAGGGGGCATAGGGGGACCTACAGGGTGGGTATGGGGCCTATAGGGCAGTGGGGGGGGGGGATTTGGGGGGCAGGACCCACCTTGCGATCGCAGGTCCCCCGATTCTCTCAGGTTCGTCTGTGACCCTGGGGGGGACACAACACAATGGGGGGGGCACAACACAGTGGGGGGGGCACAACACAATGGGGGGGGCACAACACAGTGGGGGGGGCACAACACAGTGGGGGGGCCACACAACACGATGGGGGGGGCACAACACGGTGGGGGGGGGCACAACACGGTGGGGGGGGGCACAACACAGTGGGGGGGGCACAACACAGTGGGGGGGGCACAACACAGTGGGGGGGGCACAACACAATGGGGGGGGTGGGGGGACACGCACTGAGCACCAGGACCCCCCCACCCCCCAAATTTGGGGGACACCCCCAAAACCCCCCCAGCGACAGTAAAGGCCAAGAGGAGAGAGAGAGAGAAGGGACAGGAGCAAAGGCAGAGGCACTGGGAGCACTGGGGACACTGGGAGGAGCACCAGTGACACTGGTGGCACTGGGATGGGTGTTGGTGGCACTGGGATGGGTGTTGGTGGCACTGGTGTGGGTGTTGGTGGCACTGGGATGGGCACTGGTGGCACTGGGATGGGTGTTGGTGGCACTGGGATGGGTGTTGGTGGCACTGGGATGGGTGTTGGTGGCACTGGTGTGGCTGGTGGTGCTGGGGACAGTCACTGGGATGGACACTGGTGAGACTGGGATGGTCACTGGTGGCACTGGAATGGACACTGGTGGCACTGGAATGGACACTGGTGGCACTGGTGGCACTGGGATGGACCCTGGTGTGACTGGTGTGACCGGTGGCACTGGGATGGGCACTGGGATTGGACACTGGTGGCACTGAGGACAGCGGGATGGTCACTGGTGGCACTTGGATCGACACTGGTGTCACTGGGGACACTGGGATGGTCACTGGTGGCACTGGGATGGTCACTGGTGGCACTGGGGATGCTGGGGACACCGGGATGGTCACTGGTGGCACTGGGATGGTCACTGGTGGCACTGGGGACGCTGGGATGGTCACTGGTGGCACTGGGATGGTCACTGGTGGCACTGGGATGGTCACTGGTGGTGCTGGGGACACCGGGATGGTCACTGCTGGTGCTGGGGACGCTGGGATGGTCACTGGTGGCACTGGGATGGTCACTGGTGGCACTGGGATGGTCACTGGTGGCACTGGGGACACCAGGATGGTCACTGGTGGCACTGGGGACGCTGGGATGGTCACTGGTGGCACTGGGGACACCGGGATGGTCACTGGTGGCACTGGGGACACCAGGATGGTCACTGGTGGCACTGGGGACGCTGGGATGGTCACTGGTGGCACTGGGGACACTGGTGGCACTTACGGATCTTGGCTCCGGGGGGCGCGGGGGGGCCCGAGACGCAGCGGTTGGAGCTCTGGCGCTTAGACGGGTCAAGAGTGACCCTGGAACACAAGAGCGGCAGCAGGAGGAGGAGGAGGAGGAGGAAGGAGAGGAGGAGGAAGGAGAGGAGGAGGAAGGAGAGGAGGAGGAGGAAGGAGAGGAGGAGGAAGGAGAGGAGGAGGAAGGAGAGGAGGAGGAAGGAGAGGAGGAGGAGGAAGGAGAGGAGGAGGAAGGAGAGGAGGAGGAAGGAGAGGAGGAGGAAGGAGAGGAGGAGGAAGGAGAGGAGGAGGAAGGAGAGGAGGAGGAAGGAGAGGAGGAGGAGGAAGGAGAGGAGGAGGAAGGAGAGGAGGAGGAAGGAGAGGAGGAGGAAGGAGAGGAGGAGGAGGAAGGAGAGGAGGAGGAAGGAGAGGAGGAGGAAGGAGAGGAGGAGGAGGAAGGAGAGGAGGAGGAGGAAGGAGAGGAGGAGGAGGAAGAGAGTAAGAGAAAGGTGGTGAGGAAGATGAACAGAAGGTAAGGAAGAGGAGGATGAGGATGAAGTGGATGGAGATGGAGATGATGAAGGGGAGGAGGAGGAGGAGAAGGAGGAGGAAGATGAGGAGGAGGAGGAGGAAGATGAGGAAGATGAGGAGGAAGATGAGGAAGAGGAGGAGGAGGAGGAAGATGAGGAGGAGGAGGAAGATGAGGAGGGGGAGGAAGATGAGGAGGGGGAGGAAGATGAGGAGGGGGAGGAAGATGAGGAGGGGGAGGAAGATGAGGAGGGGGAGGAAGATGAGGAGGGGGAGGAAGATGAGGAGGAGGAGGAGGAGGAAGATGAGGAGGAGGAGGAGGAGGAAGATGAGGAGGAGGAGGAAGATGAGGAGGAGGAGGAAGATGAGGGTGATGATAATGAAGAGGATGATGAGGAGGAGGAGGAAGATGATGAGGGTAGTGAGGATGATGAGGACAACGAGAAGGAAGATGAAGAGCAGAAGGATGAGAATGAAGATAAGGGTGATGATAATGAGCAAGAGGATGAGAAGGAAGATGATGAAGATGATGAGGATGATGAGGAGGAAGTTGAGAATGAGGGTGATGATAATGAGGAGGAAGATGAGGATGATAAGGAGGAGGAGGATGATGACGATGAGGATGAAGATGAGGAGGAGGAGAAGGATGATGATGATGAAGATGAGGATGATGATGAGGATGAGGAGGATGATGATGATGAAGATGAGGATGATGATGAGGATGAGGAAGGCTCACCTGCGGCTGAGCTTGCTGGTCAGTTTGCTGAAGAGGTTGGAGGTGGCGCGGGCGCGGCTGTGGGGGAGGGGCGCAGCCTCGGGGGGCAGCGACGGGGGAGGGGACGCCGGGGGACCCCCGGGGGGGCCGCTCCCCCTGTCCCCCCCCCCGCCGCTCCCGCACCTGCCCCCCGTGGAACGTGCTGCGGGCGCCCGAGCCCCGCGCCAGCCGGGGGGACGGGGGGGGCGCCCCGCGCCGGGACCGAGCTGGGGACAGGGGACACGCGTCAGGGGACATGGGGGGACATGGGGGACCCCAACCCAGGACCGAGCTGGGGACATGTGACACAGGTCAGGGGACATGGGGGACATGGGGGACCCCAACCCAGGACTGAGCTGGGGACATGGGGGGACACGGGGGACATGGGGGACCCCAACCCAGGACCGAGCTGGGGACATGGGACACAGGTCAGGGGACATGGGGGTCACGGGGGACATGGGGGACCCCAACCCAGGACCGAGCTGGGGACATGGGGGGACACACATCAGGGGACATGGGGGACATGGGGGACCCCAACCCAGGACTGAGCTGGGGACAGGGGGGGACACGGGGGGACATGGGGGACCCCAACCCAGGACCGAGCTGGGGACAGGGGACACGCGTCAGGGGACATGGGGGGACATGGGGGACCCCAACCCAGGACTGAGCTGGGGACATGGGGGGACACGGGGGACATGGGGGACCCCAACCCAGGACCGAGCTGGGGACAGGGGACACGCGTCAGGGGACATGGGGGGACACGGGGGATATGGGGGACCCCAAGCCAGGACTGAGCTGGGGACAGGGGACACGCGTCAGGGGACATGGGAGGACATGGGGGACCCCAACCCAGGACTGAGCTGGGGACATGGGACACAGGTCAGGGGACATGGGGGACATGGGGGACCCCAACCCAGAACTGAGCTGGGGACATGGGGGGACACGGGGGACATGGGGGACCCCAACCCAGGACCGAGCTGGGGACATGGGACACAGGTCAGGGGACATGGGGGTCACGGGGGACATGGGGGACCCCAACCCAGGACCGAGCTGGGGACAGGGGACACAGGTCAGGGGACATGGGGGGACATGGGGGACCCCAACCCAGGACTGAGCTGGGGACAGGGGACACGCGTCAGGGGACATGGGGGGACATGGGGGACCCCAACCCAGGACTGAGCTGGGGACAGGGGACACGCGTCAGGGGACATGGGGGGACATGGGGGACCCCAACCCAGGACTGAGCTGGGGACAGGGGACACGCGTCAGGGGACATGGGGGGACACGGGGGACATGGGGGACCCCAACCCAGGACTGAGCTGGGGACATGGGACACAGGTCAGGGGACATGGGAGGACATGGGGGACCCCAACCCAGGACTGAGCTGGGGACATGGGACACGGGTCAGGGGACATGGGGGGACATGGGGGACCCCAACCCAGGACCGAGCTGGGGACAGGGGACACGCGTCAGGGGACATGGGGGACATGGGGGACCCCAAACCAGGACTGAGCTGGGGACATGGGACACGCGTCAGGGGACATGGGGGGACACGGGGGACATGGGGGACCCCAACCCAGGACTGAGCTGGGGACATGGGACACGCGTCAGGGGACATGGGGGGACACGGGGGACATGGGGGACCCCAACCCAGGACTGAGCTGGGGACAGGGGACACGCGTCAGGGGACATGGGGGGACACGGGGGACATGGGGGACCCCAACCCAGGACTGAGCTGGGGACAGGGGACACGCGTCAGGGGACATGGGGGGACATGGGGGACCCCAACCCAGGACTGAGCTGGGGACATGGGACACAGGTCAGGGGACATGGGGGGACACGGGGGACCCCAACCCAGGACCGAGCTGGGGACAGGGGACACGCGTCAGGGGACACAGGGACATGGGGGGACATGGGGGAGCCCCAAACCAGGACAGAGCTGGGGACATGGGGGGACACAGGTCAGGGGGACATGGGGGGATATAGGGGGACCCTGAACTGGGACCGAGCTGGGGACATGGGGACGTGGGTCAGAGGGGACAGGGGGGACCCCCAAACCAGGACTGAGCTGGGGACATGGGGACAGGGGGGACCCCGACCTGGGACAGTGCTGGGGGGGCACCTGAGGACTGTAAGGATTGGGGGGGGTTTGGGGGTCCTGGGGGGGGTTATGGGGGTCTGGGGGTTTGTGGGGGGGGTTTGGGGGTCCCATACCTGTTCTCCTTGCTGTTGTGCAGCAGGGGGTGTTGGGAGGGTTTGGGGGGGTTATGGGGGTCCTGGGGGGGGGTTATGGGGGTCTGGGGGTGCCGTACCTGTTCTCCTTGCTGTTGTGCAGCAGGGGGTGTTGGGAGGGTTTTGGGGGTTATGGGGGTTCTGGGCGGGCTTTGGGGGGGGTTGTGGGGGGGGGTTGGGGCTCCGGGGGGGTTTGGGGGTGCCGTACCTGTTCTCCTTGCCGTTGTGCAGCAGGGGGGGGCCGCTCGGGGCGCTCGGCACACACGTACGTGTTCCTGCGGCCCATGGCGCTGGGGGGGGGATTGGGCTGGGGGGGGGGGACACATACACATACAGATCAGCATTGGGATAGGGGGGACTCCTGACCCCCACCCCAACATGACCCCCCCACCCCAGGGTCCCCCCCCAATCCCAACGTGCCCCCCCCCCACCCCAGGGTCCCCCCCAAAATCCCCCCAACCCCAGGTTGCCCCCCCAACCTAAGGTGCCCCCCCACCCCATGGCCCCCCTCAACCCCAGGGTGGCCCCCATCCCAATGTGCCCCCCCCCCATCCCCAGGTGCCCCCCCAACCCCAGGGCCCCGCCCCCCAGGGTGCCCCCCCCAATCCCAATGTGCCACCCCCCCACCCCAAGGTCCCTCCCCCACCCCAGAGTGCCCCCTCCACCCCATGCCCCCCGCTACCCCACGGCCCCCCCCCACCCACAGGGCGCTCCCCCCACCCCATGCCCCCCCCCCCGCCTCCCCATGCCCCCCACCCACAGGGTGCCCCCCCCCACACCCCCCCACCCCAGGGTGCCCCCCCCACCGTGCTGCCCCCGTCCTTGTGCCTGTCGGGGATCTCGGCCTTGTTGGGGTTGTGGGCGCTGCTGACCATGGGGCTGGAGGGGGGGGGCGCCCCCCCGGCCCCCCCACCCCGAGGCTGCAGCTGCCTTTGCGGGGGGGGGGGCAGCCGCTCGTCCTTCAGCTCCGCGTCCCCCCCCCCGCTCGTGGGGCTGCGCTTGGGGGGGGCGGGGAGGGGAGAGGGGCCGCCTGGATTGGGGGGGGACACGGAGACGGGGGGGTTGGGGACAGCCCAGGGGACGCTATGACCCCCCACCAGGTGACAAGGGGACAGCCCAGGGGACACTGTGACCCCCCCCCAGGGGACACGGGACACAGAGACAACCCAGGGGACACTGTGACCCCCCCCAGGGGACAAGGGACACAGGGACAGCCCAGGGGACACTGTGACCCCCCCCGCAGGACACAAGGGACACAGGGACAGCCCAGGGGACACTGTGACCCCACCCAGGGGACAAAGGACACAGGGACAGCCCAAGGGACACTGTGACCCCCCCGAGGGGACACTGTGACCCCCCCCAAGGACACTGTGACCCCCCTCCAGGGAACACGGGACACAGGGACAGCCCAGGGGACACTGTGACCCCCCCTCAAGGACACAAGGGACACAGGGACAGCCCAGGAGACACTGTGACCACCCCCCCCCCAGGACACAAGGGACACAAGGACACCCCAGGGGACAGGGACACATGGTGCCACCCCAGGAGACACCCCAGGTGCCACCCAGGGGACAGGGGGACATGGTGCCACCCTGGGGACAAGAGAACACAGGGACACCCCAGGTCCACCCCAAAGGACATGGTGACACCCTGGGGACACCCCAAGGGACACGGGGCCACCCCAGGTGCCACCCGGGGGACAGGGGGACATGGTGCCACCCCAGGGCCACCCCAGGGGACACGGGGGACAAGGTGCCACCCCAGGGCCACCCCAAGGGCCACGGTACCACCCTGGGGACAGGGGGACACAGCGACCACCCCAGGACCACCCCACGGGACATGGTGGCACCCGGTGCCACCCTGGGGACAGGGGGACACGGTGTCACACCAGGGGACACGGGGCCACCCCAGGTGCCACCCGGGGGACAGGGGGACACGGTGCCACGGCCACTCACAGAAGTCGCTGTGCCGCCGCTGCCGGTGGTAGCCGCCGGCCCCCGCGCTGGCCCTTGGCGTGCGCGGTGGCTTTGCCGTTTGTCACCTCGCCGGGCGCCCGCACCCGCGCCAGGGACAGGCTGCTGCCTGTACGTGACTCCCCGGCCTCCACCTGTGTCACCCGATGTCACCCGGAATCACTCAGAGTCACCCGGTGTCACCCAGAGTGACCCAGAGTGACCCGCGCCAGGGACAGGCTGCTGCCTGTACGTGACTCCCCAGCCTCCACCTGTGTCACCCGGTGTCACCCGGAGTCACTCAGAGTCACCCGGTGTCACCCAGAGTGACCCAGAGTGACCCGCGCCAGGGACAGGCTGCTGCCTGTACGTGACTCCCCGGCCTCCACCTGTGTCACCCGGTGTCACCCGGAATCACTCAGAGTCACCCAGTGTCACCCAGAGTCACCCAGAGTCACCCGCACCAGGGACAGGCTGCTGCCTGTACGTGACTCCCCGGCCTCCACCTGTGTCACCCGGTGTCACTCAGAGTCACCCGCGCCAGGGACAGACTGCTGCCTGTACGTGACTCCCCGGCCTCCACCTCTGTCACCCGGTGTCACCAAGTGTCACCTGAAGTCACCCAGAGTCACCCGCGCCAGGGACAGGCTGCTGCCTGTACGTGACTCCCCGGCCTCCACCTGTGTCACCTGGTGTCACCCGGAGTCACTCAGAGTCACCCAGTGTCACCCAGAGTGACCAGCGCCAGGGACAGGCTGCTGCCTGTACGTGACTCCCCAGCCTCCACCTGTGTCACCCGGTGTCACTCAGAGTCACCCGCGCCAGGGACAGACTGCTGCCTGTACGTGACTCCCCGGCCTCCACCTCTGTCACCCGGTGTCACCAAGTGTCACCTGAAGTCACCCAGAGTCACCCGCGCCAGGGACAGGCTGCTGCCTGTACGTGACTCCCCGGCCTCCACCTGTGTCACCCGGTGTCACCCGGAGTCACTCAGAGTGACCCAGAGTCACCCGCGCCAGGGACAGCTGCCTGTACGTGACTCCCCCGGCCTCCACCTGTGTCACCCATTTCACCCCGGTGTCACCTGGCATCACCTACTGTCACTCACTGTCACCTGACATCACCCAGTGTCCCCCAGAGTCACCCAGTGTCACTGGGACACTGCAGGGGACACTGTGAGCTCCCCCATAGGACAAAGGACACAGGGATACCCAGTGTCACCCGCTGTCACCCCGGTGTCCCCCGCACCTCGCTCTTCCTGCCCAGCAGGAGGTAGGTGGCCGTCACCTCGTTGTACTTCTGGGTGCTCAGCGACTCCTTGATCTCGTCGCGGGTGTAGCCCATGCCCACCATCACCTCTGCGGGGACATGGGGACACCACGGGGACACTCAGGGGACGTCCCCCGCGGTGCCACAGTCCCCCCCCGGGTGGCTTTGTCACCTCACCGATGCGTTTGGTGTCCCCAAAGTCCTCCTCGGGCTCCTTGTAGGGCTTGAGCTCGTCCCCCTCGTAGCCAATGTTGATCCACTTGTCCTTCATGATTTGCTGCGGGTGACAACAGGTGACAATGGGTGACAACGGGTGACAAAGCAGGTGTCACTGTGGGGGACGTGAGCCCCAGCCCTGGGGACCCCCCTGAGCCCGTGTCCCTTGGTGTCCCCTCCCTAAGCCCGTGTCCCCCACCATGTCCCCCCCTGACCCCATGTCCCCCTCTGTGTCCCCTCCCTGAGCCCTGTGTCCCTTGGTGTCCCCTCCCTGAGCCCGTGTCCCCCACCATGTCCCCCCCCGACCCCATGTCCCCAGTGTCCCCTCCTGAGCCCCTGTCCCCACTGTGTCCCCTTCCATGTCCCCCTCTGTGTCCCCTGCTGAGCCCCTGTCCCCACTGTGTCCCCCCCCAGCCTGTGTCCCCCTGCCAAGCCCTGTGTCCCCTTCCTGAGACCTGTGTCCCCCAATGTCCCCAGTGTCCCCGTGTCACCTCCACCATGCAGCACTTGGCCAGGTTGAGCACCAGGAGGGACAGTGCCAGCCCCATGTCCCCAGTGTCCCCATGTCCCCTGTGTCCCCCAGTGTCCCCTGTGTCCCCCAGTGTCCCCTCCTGTCCCCATGTCCCCAGTGTCCCCATGTCACCTCCAGCGTGCAGCGCTTGGCCAGGTTGAGCACCAAGAGGGACAGTGCCAGCCCCATGTCCCCTGTGTCCCCCCTCTCCCCGATGTCCCCATGTCCCCTGTGTCCCCCATGTCCCCCGATGTCCCCAGTGTCCCCCATGTCCCCTGTGTCCCCCATGTCCCCCGATGTCCCCAGTGTCCCCATGTCACCTCCAGCGTGCAGCACTTGGCCAGGTTGAGCACCAGGAGGGACAGTGCCAGCCCCATGTCCCCTGTGTCCCCCCTCTCCCCGATGTCCCCATGTCCCCTGTGTCCCCCAATGTCCCCATGTCCCCCGATGTCCCCAGTGTCCCCTGATGTCCCCAGTGTCCCCGTGTCACCTCCAGCGTGCAGCGCTTGGCCGGGTTGAGCACCAGGAAGCGCCGCAGGATGTTCTCGCAGTCGGTCGACATGTAGAAGGGCACCCGGTACTTCCCGCGCAGCACCCGCTCCCGCAGCTCCTGGGGACAACGGGGACAATGGGGGACACCGGCGGGGAGGGGGGGGACACCGGCGGGGGGCGGGGGACACCGAGCACGGCCGCCGTCCCCATCCGTGGCACAGGGAGGGGACAGCACTGTCCCCAGTGGGTTTGGGGTGCCCATCACTGGTACATACACCAGGCAGCACAGGAGATACCAGGAGGGGACGGGGGTGCCAGGAGGTGCCAAGGGGTGACAAAGGGTGACACCTTGAGGTTGTGGCCGTCGAAGGGCAGGGACCCGCTGACCAGGGTGTAGAGGACACCCAAGGGATGGGTGCTGTCCCCCATTTGGGTGCCCATCAGTGGTACATGCACCAGGTGGGAGAGGGGGTACCACGAGGTGCCATGGGGTGACAGGGGGTGACAAAGGGTGACACCCTGAGGTTGTGGCCGTCGAAGGGCAGGGACCCCGCTGACCAGGGTGTACAGGACACCCAAGGGATGGGTGCTGTCCCCAGGCAGGTTTGGGGTGCTCATCACTGATACACACACCAGGTGGGACGGGGGGGTACCAGGAGGTGCCAAGGGGTGACAAAGGGTGACACCCTGAGGTTGTGGCCGTCGAAGGGCAGGGACCCACTGACCAGGGTGTACAGGACACCCAAGGGATGGGTGCTGTCCCCATGCAGGTTTGGGGTGCTCATCACTGATATACACACCAGGTGGGACAGGGGGGTACCAGGGGGTACCAGGAGGTGCCAAGGGGTGACAAAGGGTGACACCTTGAGGTTGTGGCTGTCGAAACGCAGGGACCCGCTGACCAGGGTGTAGAGGACACCCAAGGAATGGGTGCTGTCCCCATGCAAGTTTGGGGTGCCCATTGCTGGTATGCACACCAGGCGGCACAGGGGGTATCAGGGGGTGCCAGGAGGTGCCAAGGGGTGACAAAGGGTGACACCTTGAGGTTGTGGCCGTCGAAAGGCAGGGACCCGCTGACCAGGGTGTACAGGACACCCAAGGGATGGGTGCTGTCCCCATGCAGGTTTGGGGTGCTCATCACTGATACACACACCAGGTGGGACAGGGGGTATCAGGGGGTGCCAAGGGGTGACAAAGGGTGACACCTTGAGGTTGTGGCCGTCGAAGGGCAGGGACCCGCTGACCAGGGTGTAGAGGATGACCCCCAGGCTCCAGATGTCGACCTCGGGGCCGTCGTACTTCTTGCCCTGGAAGAGCTCGGGGGCGGCGTACGGGGGGGACCCGCAGAACGTGTCCAGCTTGGAGCCCGGCGAGAACTCGTTGCTGAAGCCGAAGTCCGCGATCTTGATGTTGGCCTCGGCGTCCAGGAGCAGGTTCTCGGCCTAGGGGACAGAGGGGACGTTGGGGACAGAGGGGATGTTGAGGACAGTGGGGACGTTGGGGACAGAGGGGATGTTGAGGACACCAGTTGACCTCGGCATCCAGGAGCAGGTTCTCAGCCGTGGGGACAGTGGGGACAATGGGGACATCAGGGGACAGTGGGGACACTAGGGACACTGGGGACACCAGTTGACCTCGACATCCAGGAGCAGGTTCTCGGCCTAGGGGACAGTGGGGACAATGGGGACGTTGGGGACAGTGGGGACAACAGGGACATCGGGGACACTGGAGACACCGGTTGGCCTCGGCATCCAGGAGCAGGTTCTCGGCCGTGGGGTCAGTGGGGACACTGGGGACATTGGGGGACAATGGGGACATCAGGGGACAGAGGGGACACTGGGGACACCAGTTGACCTCGGCATCCAGGAGCAGGTTCTCGGCCTAGGGGACAGTGGGGACGTTGGGGACAGTGGGGACGTTGGGGACAGTGGGGACATCGGGGACACTGGAGACACCGGTTGGCCTCGGCATCCAGGAGCAGGTTCTCGGCCATGGGGACAGTGGGGACAATGGGGACGTGGGGGACAGTGGGGACATCGGGGACACTGGTTGGCCTCGGCGTCCAGGAGCAGGTTCTCGGCCATGGGGACAGTGGGGACAATGGGGACGTGGGGGACAGTGGGGACATCAGGGACACTGGTTGGCCTCAGCGTCCAGGAGCAGGTTCTTGGCTTGTGGGGACATTGGGGACAATGGGACTGGGACAGCAGGATGGGCACGGGGATGGGGACAGTGGGATGGGGACAGTGGGGACACTGGGACGGGGACAGCAGAATGGGCACGGGGATGGGGACACTGGGATGGGGGCATCAGGGACATTGGGGACATCAGGGACATTGGGGACGTCAGGGACATTGGGGACACCATCCCAGGCCCCCCACGTGGCACAGGGACACTGGAAAAGCCACAGCAAGGGACACTGTACCACCCCATTGTCACCCCCGTGGGGTGTCACCCCATTGTCACCCCGTGGGGTGTCACCCCATTGTCACCCCGTGGGGTGTCACCCCATTGTCACTCCGTGGGGTGTCACCCCATTGTCACCCCGTGGGGTGTCACCGGGTCCCACCTTGAGGTCACGGTGCACGATGTTCTTCTGGTGACAATAATGCACGGCCGAGACGATCTGGGGACAGCGCGGGTGTCACCAAGTGTCCCCCCCCCCATGTCACAGCCCCGGGGCGGGGGGGATCGATGGTGGCCACGTGTGGCTGCCACGTGCCAGCCCTCCCTGTCCCCAACTGCCACCAACGTCCCCACCCCCCACGGCCCCCCCTACACCTGCGGGAACCCGGCCCCCCCCAGTGTCCCCCCATATGTCCTCCCAGTGTCCCCAATGTTCCCCCTGCTGTCCCCAATGTCCCCCCACACGCCCTCCCAGTGTCCCCAATGTCTCCCCGTGTCCCCATCTGTTGGAACTTGGCCCCCCAATGTCCCCATTGCCCCCACTGTCCCCACTGCCCCCACTGTCCCCAATGTGCCCCCAATGTCCCCATGGCCCCCACTGTCCCCAATGTGCCCACAATGTCCCCATTGCCTCCACTGTCCCCAATGTGCCCCCCAATGTCCCCATGGCCCCCACTGTCCCCAATGTGCCCCCCAATGTCCCCCCACATGTCCTTCCAGTGTCCCCAATGCCCCCCCTGCTGTCCCCAATGTCCCCCCACATGCCCTCCCTGTGTCCCCAATGTCTCCCCAGTGTCCCCATCTGTTGGAACTTGGCCCCCCCAATGTCCCCGTTGCCCCCACTGTCCCCAATGTGCCCCCCAATGTCCCCATGGCCCCCACTGTCCCCAATGTGCCCCCCAATGTCCCCATGGCCCCCGCTGTCCCCAATGTGCCCCCCAATGTCCCCATGGCCCCCGCTGTCCCCAATGTGCCCCCCAATGTCCCCATTGCCCCCGCTGTCCCCAATGTCCCCCCACATGACCTCCCAGTGTCCCCAATGTCTCCCCAGTGTCCCCAAAGCCCCCAGTGTCCCCCCCAAAGCCCCCAGTGTCCCCAGTGTCCCCCCCAATGTCCCCAGTGTCCCCACCTGCCGGAACTTGGCCCGCGCCTCCTTCTCCTTCATCCTCCCGTGGGACACCAGGTAGTCAAACACCTCACCTGGGGGGACAACAGCACCCATGGGTGGGGGTCAGGGTACCCCGGGGGGGTCAGCACCCATGGGTGGGGGTCAGGGTACCCCAGGGGGGTCAGCACCCATGGGTGGGGTCAGGGTGCCATGTGGGGGTCACCACCCATGGGTGGGGGTCTGGGTGCCATGTGGAGGGTCAGCACCCATGGGTGGGGGCCAGGGTGCCCCGGGGGGGTCAGCACCCATGGGTAGGAGTCTGGGTGCCATGTGGAGGGTCACCACCCATGGGTGGGGGCCAGGGTGCCATGTGGGGGGTCACCACCCATGGGTGGGGGTCTGGGTGCCCTGTGAGGGGGTCAGCACCCATGGGTGGGGGTCTGGGTGCCCTGTGAGGGGGTCAGCACCCATGGGTGAGGGTCAGGGGGCCATGTGGAGGGTCAGCACCCATGGGTGGGGGTCAGGGGGGCCATGTGGAGGGTCACCACCCATGGGAGGGGTCAGGGTGCTGGGGGGGGGTCAGCACCCATGGGTGGGGGCCAGGGTGCCATGTGGGGGGTCAGCACCCATGGGTGGGGGCCAGGGTGCCATGTGGGGGGTCAGCACCCATGGGAGGGGTCAGGGTGCTGGGGGGGGTCAGCACCCATGGGTGGGGGTCAGGGTGCCATGTGGGGGGTCAGCACCCATAGGTGGGGTCAGGGTGCCATGCGGGGGGTCAGCACCCATGGGTGGGGGTCAGGGTGCTGGGGGGGGTCAGCACCCATGGGTAGGGGTCAGGGTGCCATGTGGGGGGTCAGCACCCATAGGTGGGGTCAGGGTGCCATGCGGGGGGGTCAGCACCCATGGGTGGGGTCAGGGTGCCATGTGGGGGGTCACCACCCATGGGTGGGGGTCTGGGTGCCCTGTGAGGGGGTCAGCACCCATGGGTGGGGTCAGGGTGCCATGTGGGGGGTCAGCACCCATAGGTGGGGTCAGGGTGCCATGCGGGGGGTCAGCACCCATGGGTGGGGTCAGGGTGCCATGCGGGGGGTCAGCACCCATGGGTGGGGTCAGGGTGCCATGCGGGGGGTCACCACCCATGGGTGGGGGTCTGGGTGCCCTGTGAGGGGGTCAGCACCCATGGGTGGGGTCAGGGTGCCATGTGGGGGGTCAGCACCCATGGGTGGGGGTCAGGGTGCTGGGGGGGGTCAGCACCCATGGGTGGGGTCAGGGTGCCATGTGGGGGGTCAGCACCCATGGGTGGGGGTCAGGGTGCCCCGGGGGGTCAGCACCCATGGGTGGGGGGTCAGGGTGCCATGTGGGGGGTCAGCACCCATGGGAGGGGTCAGGGTGCTGGGGGGGGTCAGCACCCATGGGTGGGGGTCTGGGTGCCATGTGGGGGGTCAGCACCCATGGGAGGGGGTCAGGGTGCCCCGGGGGGGTCAGCACCCATGGGTGGGGGTCAGGGTGCCATGTCAGGGGTTAGCACCCATGGGTGGGGGTCTGAGTGCCCAGGTGGGAGGTGTCAGCACCCATGGGAGGGGGTCAGGGTGCCCCGGGGGGGGTCAGCACCCATGGGTGGGGGTCAGGGTGCCATGTCAGGGGTTAGCACCCATGGGTGGGGGTCTGAGTGCCCAGGTGGGAGGTGTCAGCACCCATGGGAGGGGGTCAAGGTGCCATGGGGGGGTCAGCACCCATGGGTGGGGGCTCACCGGCGCTGGCGTACTCCATCACCAGATACAGCGTCTTCTCCGTCTCGATGACCTCAAATAACTTCACTGCGGGGGGGGCCAAGAGGGGGGTCAGCACCCATGGGTGCCCCCCCCCACCCCCCCCACCCATGGGTGCCCCCCACCTCACCGATGTTGGGGTGATTCAGCCCCTTCATGATTCGAACCTCGCGGAAAAGCTGCGGGGGGGGGACAAGGGGTTAGTGGGGGGGTTGGGACCCCCCTCCAACACCCAATGGGTGCCCCCCCCACCCAAGGGTGCCCCCCCCACCCATGGGTGCCCCCCCCACCTTCTGCAGGCTGGTGGGGTTCAGCTGCGTCTTGTCGATGATTTTTATGGCCACCTGGGGGGGGACAGATGGTGACACCCCCACAGCGTCACCTTCTCCTCCCAGTCCCTCCCAGTTCCCCTCAGGACCCCCATTTCCCCCCCCCATTTCCCTCCCACGACCCCCCAGTCCCTCCCAGTTTCCCCCCATGACCCCCCAGTTCCCCCCAGGACCCCCATTTCTCCCCCCAGTTCCCTCCCAGTCCCTCCCAGTTCCCCCTGGGACCCCCATTTCCCCCCCAGCCCCCCCGGGACCCCCATTTCTCCCCCCATTTCCCCCCAGTCCCCTCCCATCACTCCCAGTTCCCCCCAGGACCCCCATTTCCCCCCCCATTTCCCTCCCAGGACCACCCAGTCCCTCCCAGGTCCCCCTGGGACCCCCATTTCTCCCCCCAGTCCCTCCCAGTTCCCCCTGGGACCCCCATTCCCCCCCTAGCCCCCCCACGACCCCCATTTCTCCCCCCAGTTCCCTCCCAGTCCCTCCCAGTTCCCCCCAGGACCCCCATTTCCAGCCCCATTTCCCTCCCAGGACTCCCCAGTCCCTTCCAGTTCCCCCCGGGACCCCCATTTCTCCCCCCAATTCCCTCCCAGTTCCCCCTGGGACCCCCATTTCTTCCCCCATTTCCCCCCCAGCCCCCCTGGGACCCCCATTTCTCGCCCCAGTTCCCCCCTCAGTCCCCTCCCATCACTCCCAGTTCCCCCTGGGACCCCCACGTCCCCCCCCATTTCCCTCCCAGGACCACCCAGTCCCTCCCAGGTCCCCCTGGGACCCCCATTTCTCCCCCCAGTCCCCTCCCATCACTCCCAGTTCCCCCTGGGACCCCCATTTCCCCCCAGCCCCCCCAGGACCCCCATGACCCCCCCAGGTCCCACCTCTCTGCCGGTGAGGATGTGGCGGGCCAGCTTGACCTTGGCGAAGTTGCCCTTGCCGATGGTTCGCAGGAGCCGGTAGTTGCCGATGTGCGGCTGCTCCTCGGGGCACGAGGCCACCGAGTTGCGGCAACGCGCGCCCAGCGAGCGGCCGGACCAGCCGGGGGCCTTGTCGGAGCGGCTGCCGCCCAGCTGGGGACATGGGGACACTTGGGGTGACATGTGGGGACACGTGGGGTGACATGTGGGGACACGTGGGGACATACATGGGGACACATGGGGACAGCCCAGCGAGCGGCCGGACCAGCCGGGGGCCTTGTCGGAGCGGCTGCCGCCCAGCTGGGGACATGGGGACACGGTGACACATGGGGTGACACGTGGGGACACGC
Source organism: Columba guinea (assembly GCA_032206185.1). Classification (NCBI taxonomy): domain Eukaryota; kingdom Metazoa; phylum Chordata; class Aves; order Columbiformes; family Columbidae; genus Columba; species Columba guinea. The sequence continues at coordinate 34,733 of JAVLUU010000542.1, read as the reverse complement.
GTGGGGACACGCGTGGGGACACGCGTGGGGACACGCGTGGGGACACGCGTGGGGACACGCATGGTGAGACATGGGGACATGCATGGGGACATGCATGGGGACACACATGGGGACACACATGGGGACACACATGGGGACACACATGGGGACACACATGGGGACACACATGGGGACACACATGGGGACACACATGGGGACACACATGGGGACACACATGGGGACAGCCCAGCGAGCGGCCGGACCAGCCGGGGGCCTTGTCGGAGCGGCTGCCGCCCAGCTGGGGACATGGGGACACATGGGGTGACATGTGGGGACACACGTGGGGACACGGGAACAGCCCAGCGAGCGGCCGGACCAGCCCGAGCAGCTGCCGCCCAGCTGGGGACACAGGGACATGGGGACACCCCAGGGACACGGGGACACCCCAGGGACACGGGGACACCCCAGGGACACCCAGGGACATGGTGACACCCCAGGGACACGGTGACACCCAGGGACAGCAGTGACACTTGGGGACAGTGGTGACACCCAGGGACATGGTGACATCCCAGGGACAGCGGTGACACCCAGGGACAGCGGTGACACCCAGGGACACGGTGACATCCCAGGGACAGCGGTGACACCCGGGGACATGGTGACACCCCGGACACAGGGACATGGTGACACCCAGGGACATGGTGACACCCCAGGGACACGGTGACACCCCAGGGACACCCCGGGAGCATGGGCGGGGACAGCGGTGACACCGGGGACAGCCCAGACCCCACAGCCCATCATGGGGGGTCCAGTGGGGCTGAGACCCCTCCCCGGTACAAACGGGCCCCCCCGGGTGCCCCGGTACCAACGGGACCCCCCCGGTACAAACTGGTCCCACCCAGTGCCCCCTGGTACTAACCCGGTACTAACCCGGTACTAACACGACCCCCCCCGGTACTAACCCAGTACTAACCCGGTACTAACCCGGTACTAACATGTACCCCCCGGTACTAACCCGGTACTAACGCGACCCCCCCCGTACTAACCCGGTACTAACATGACCCCCCGGTACTAACCCGGTACCAACCCGGTACTAACACGACCCCCCCCGGTACTAACCCGACCCCCCCAGTACTAACCCAGTGCTAACCCGGTACAACACGACCCCCCCCAGTACTAACCCAGTACTAACCCAGTACTAACATGACCCCCCCAGTACTAACCCAGTACTAACCCGGTACTAACATGACCCCCCCAGTACTAACCCAGTACTAACCCAGTACTAACATGACCCCCCCAGTACTAACCCGGTACTAACATGACCCCCCTGGTACTAACCCAGTACTAACCTGGTACCAACACAACCCCCCCCAGTACTAAACCAGTACTAACCCAGTACTAACATGACCCCCCCGGTACTAACCCAGTACTAACCTGGTACTAACCCAGTACTAACCCGGTACCAACGCGACCCCCCCAGTACTAACCCGGTACTAACCCGGTACTAACCCGACCCCCCCGGTACTAACCCAGTACAACCCGGTACCAACGCGACCCCCTCCCCGTCCTAACCCGGTACTAACCCGACCCACCCGGTACTAACCCGACCCACCCGGTACTAACCCGACCCCCCCGATACTAACCCGGTACTAACGCGACCACCCCCATACTAACCCCGTACTAACCCAGTACAACCCGGTACCAACGCGACCCCCCCCGTACCAACCCGGTACTAACCCGGTACCAGCCGCCCCCCCCCGCTCACCGCGTCCGCGTTCCGCTCGTTCCCCGCCGCCAGGGCGGAGCGCGAAGACATCGCGACCGGCGGGCGCGGGGGGGCCCGGGGAGGGTGCGGGGGGGCCCGGCGGGCGCGGGGGGGCCCGGCGGGCGCGGGGGGGCCCGGGGCGGGCGGGGGGGCCCGGCCGGGCCGCTACCGGGAGCCCATGGCCGGGCCGGGGCGCTCGGAGGCCGAACCGGGAGCGGGACCGGGACGGGCGGCCATGGGCCGGGCCGGGCCCACACCGGAACCGGAAGCGGGCGTGGCCACGCCCCTTTAAAGGCGCGGCGCACCCGGGAATGGGGGGGGGGGGGAGTCGGGGTTGATTTGGGGTTGATTTAGGGGGATTACGGGTTAATTTTTGGGGGGATTGGGGAGGTTGGGGGGTCAGGGGGAGTTGGGGGGATCTGCGGGAGCGACCACCGTGGGGGGGACACGCGTGGGGCACAAAAGGGCACCGCCCCCCCCGCCCCATCCCCGCTTGGTTTAAACAGGGCGTGGCTGGTCCCGCCCCCGAACGCCGCGCTGGCCAATCAGGAGCCTCCGGGCGCGGTCGCTGCTCGTTGCTATTGGCCGCGCCCTGGCATGGAGACAGCACGGCCCGCCCCCTCCGCCGGGGCGGGGCGCCGCGCCGGGGCTGCTCTGCGATTGGCTGATTGTGCTGGCCAATCGGCGGCGGGCGGGTGTTAACCCCCGAGTCACCGGGGTCCCGTCCCTGTGACATTTGGGGTCCCCTGTGTCCCCAATGGGGTCCCCGTGTCACCAGAGTCCTGTCCCCATGTAATTTGGGGTCCCCTGTGCCCCCAGTTGTGTCCCTTGTGTCCCCAGGGTCCCGTCCCTGTGACATTTGGGGTCCCCTGTGTCCCAAATAGGGTCTCTGTATTCCCAGGGTCCTGTCCCTGTGACATTTGGGGTCCCCCGTGTCCCCAGTGGGGTCCCCGTGTCACCAGGGTCCTGTCCCTGTGACATTTGGGGTCCTGTCCCTATGTAACTTGGGGTCCCCTGTGTCCCCAATGGGGTCCCCTGTGTCCCCAGGGTCCTGTCCCCCTGTAATTTGGGGTCCCCTGTGTCCCCAGTTGTGTCCCTTGTGTCCCCAGGGTCCCGTCCCTCTGACATTTGGGGTCCCCCGTGTCCCCAGTGGGGTCCCCGTGTCACCAGGGTCCCCTCCCTGTAACTTGGGGTCCCCTGTGTCCCCAGGGTCCCGTCCCTGTGACATTTGGGGTCCTGTCCCCATGTAACTTGGGGTCCCTGTGTCCCCAGTGGGGTCCCCTGTGTCCCCAGGGTCCCATCCCTGTGACATTTGGGGTCCCTTGTGCCGTTTGGGGTCCCTTGTCCCCTCTGTCCCCGCACCCCCCGTGGCCCCTGTGTCCCCCCGTGTCCCCCCATGTCCCCCGTGCCCCTCGTGTCCCCCGTGTCCCCACACCCCCCGTGTCCCCCCATGTCCCCCGTGTCCCGTGACCCCCGTGTCCCCCCGTGTCCCCACACCCCCCGCGTTCCCCTGTGTCCCCCCCCGTCCCATGTCCCCCCGTGTCCCCCCGTGTCCCATGGCCCCCGTGTCCCCCCGTGTCCCCACACCCCCGGCGTTCCCCTGTGTCCCCCCGTGTCCCATGTCCCCCGTGTCCCCACACCCCCCGTGTCCCCCTGTGTCCCCCAGTGTCCCCCCCCCGCATCCCCCCCGTGTCCTCTCGTGTCCCATGTCCCCCGTGTCCCCCCATGTCCCCCGTGTCCCATGATCCCCGTGTCCCCCGGTGTCCCCACACCCCCCGTGTCCCCACACCCCCCGTGTCCCCCCGTGTCACCCCGTGTCCCATGTCCCCCGTGTCCCCACACCCCCCGTGCCCCCCATGTCCCATGTCCCCCATGTCCCCACACCCCCCGCGTTCCCCCGTGTCCCATGTCCCCCCGTGTCCCCCCGTGTCCCATGTCCCCCGTGTCCCCACACCCTCCGTGTTCCCCCACGTCCCCCGTGTCCCATGACCCCCGTGTCCCCCCGTGTCCCCACAAACCCCTGTGTCCCCACACCCCCCATGTCCCCCTTGACCCCCCGTGTTGCCCCGTGTCCCCACACCCCCCGTGTCCCCCCATGTCCCATGTCCCCCATGTCCCCACACCCCTCGCGTTTCCCCGTGTCCCCCCGTGTCCCCCCGTATCCCATGTCCCCCGTGTCCCCCCGTGTCCCCACACCCCCTGTGTCCCCACACCCCCCGTGTCCCCCCGTGTCACCCCGTGTCCCATGTCCCCCGTGTCCCCACACCCCCCATGTCCCCCTTGACCCCCCGTGTCGCCCCGTGTCCCCACACCCCCCGTGTCCCCCCATGTCCCATGTCCCCCATGTCCCCACACCCCTCGCGTTTCCCCGTGTCCCCCCGTGTCCCCCCGTGTCCCATGTCCCCCGTGTCCCCCCGTGTCCCCACACCCCCCGTGTCCCCCCCGCGTCCCCCGTGTCCCATGTCCCCCATGTCCCCCCCGTGTCCCCACACCCCCTGTGTCCCCACAGCCCCCGTGTCCCCCCATGTCCCATGTCCCCCATGTCCCCACACCCCCCCGCGTTCCCCCGTGTCCCATGTCCCCCCGTGTCCCCCCGTGTCCCATGTCCCCCGTGTCCCCACACCCTCCGTGTTCCCCCACGTCCCCCGTGTCCCATGATCCCCGTGTCCCCCGGTGTCCCCACACCCCCCGTGTCCCCACACCCCCCGTGTCCCCCCGTGTCACCCCGTGTCCCATGTCCCCCGTGTCCCCACACCCCCCGTGTCCCCCCATGTCCCATGTCCCCCATGTCCCCACACCCCTCGCGTTTCCCCGTGTCCCCCCGTGTCCCCCCGTGTCCCATGTCCCCCTTGTCCCCCCGTGTCCCCACACCCCCCGTGTCCCCCCCGCGTCCCCCGTGTCCCCCCCGCCCGGTGACCCAGCGGAACCGGGAGGTGCCACCGCGCTGACCCCGTCCCCGCCGGGGGAGGCGACACCGGGGAGGCGCTTCCTCAGGAAACCCCCCCACTGCCACCGCACCCGCTGTCACCGCTGTCACCGCTGTCCCCACTGTCCCCACCGCCACCGCTGCCACCGCACCCGCTGTCCCCACTGTCCCCACCGCCACCGCTGCCACCACCGCCACCGCTGCCACCGCACCCGCTGTCCCCACTGTCCCCACTGTCCCCACTGTCCCCACTGTCACCACCGCCACCGCTGTCACCGCATCCGCCGCCACGCGCCCGGCGTCACCACCCAGGGGTACGTGTGGGGCGCGGGGTCCTTTGGGTGCCACCTGGGTCCCCTCTATCTCTTTAGGTGCCACCCGGGTCCCTTTGGGTGCCCCCTGGGTCCCCTCTATCCCTTTAGGTGCCACCGGGGTCCGTTTAGGTGCCACCTGGGTCCCTTTAGGTGCCACCGGGGTTCCTTTGGGTGTCACTGGGGTCCGTTTAGGTGCCACCTGGGTCCCTTTGGGTGCCGTCGCGGGTCCCTTTGGGTGCCACCTGGGTCCCCTCTATCCCTTTAGGTGCCACCGGGGTCCCTTTGGGTGTCACTGGGGTCCGTTTAGGTGCCACCTGGGTCCCCTCTATCCCTTTAGGTGCCACCGGGGTCCCTTTGGGTGTCACTGGGGTCCGTTTAGGTGCCATCTGGGTCCCTTTGGGTGCCACCTTGGTCCCCTCTATCCCTTTAGGTGCCACCGGGGTCCTTTGGGTGCCACCTGGGTCCCCTCTATCCCTTTAGGTGCCACCGGGGTCCTTCTTTAGGTGCCACCCGGGTCCCTTTCGGTGCCACCTGGGTCCCCTCTATCCCTTTAGGTGCCACCCGGGTCCCTTTGGGTGCCACCTGGGTCCCCTCTATCCCTTTAGGTGCCACCGGGGTCCATTTAGGTGCCACCGGGGTCCCCTCTATCCCTTTAGGTGCCACCGGGGTCCATTTAGGTGCCACCTGGGTCCCTTTAGGTGCCACCGGGGTCCTTTGGGTGCCACCTGGGTCCCCTCTATCCCTTTAGGTGCCACCGGCATCCTTTAGGTGCCACCCGGGTCCCTTTGGGTACCACCTGGGTCCCCTCTATCCCTTTAGGTGCCACCGGGGTCCCTTTGGGTGCCACTGGTGTCCGTTTAGGTGCCACCTGGGTCCCTTTGGGTGCCACCTGGGTCCCCTCTATCTCTTTAGGTGCCACCGGAGTCCCTTTGGTGCCACCTGGGTCCCTTTAGGTGCCACCGGGGTCCTTCTTTAGGTGCCACCCGGGTCCCTTTCAGTGCCACCTGGGTCCCCTCTATCTCTTTAGGTGCCACCGGGGTCCCTTTGGGTGTCACTGGGGTCCGTTTAGGTGCCACCTGGGTCCCTTTGGGTGCCGTCGCGGGTCCCTTTGGTGCCACCGGGGTCCCCTTGGGTGTAATCGCGGGTCCCCTCTATCCCTTTAGGTGCCACCGGGGTCCTCTGGGTGCCACCTGGGTCCCCTCTATCCCTTTAGGTGCCACCGGGGTCCCTTTGGGTGTAATCGCGGGTCCCCTCTATCCCTTTTGGTGCCACCGGGGTCCCTTTGGGTGCCACCTGGGTCCCCTCTATCCCTTTAGGTGCCACCTGGGTCCCTTTAGGTGCCACCCGGGTCCCTTTGGGTGCCGTCGCGGGTCCCTTTGGGTGCCACCTGGGTCCCCTCTATCCCTTTAGGTGCCACCGGGGTCCCTTTGGGTGTCACTGGGGCCGTTTAGGTGCCACCTGGGTCCCTTTGGATGCCATCGCGGGTCTCTTTGGTGCCACCCGGGTCCCTTTGGTGCCACCTGGGTCCCTTTGGGTGCCGTCGCGGGTCCCTTTGGGTGCCACCTGGGTCCCCTTTGGGTGTAATTGCGAGTCCCCTCTATCCCTTTAGGTGCACCGGGGTCCTTTGGGTGCCACCTGGGTCCCCTCTATCCCTTTAGGTGCCACCTGGGTCCCTTTGGGTGTAATCGCGGGTCCCCTCTATCCCTTTAGGTGCCACCAGGGTCCCTTTGGGTGCCACTGGGGTTCGTTTAGGTGCCACCTGGGTCCCTTTGGGTGCCACGCGGGTGCCGTCGCGGGTCCCTTTGGGTGCCACCTGGGTCCCCTCTATCCCTTTAGGTGCCACCGGGGTCCGTTTAGGTGCCACCTGGGTCCCTTTGGGTGCCACCTGGGTCCCCTCTATCCCTTTAGGTGCCACCGGGGTCCGTTTGGGTGCCACTGCGGTCCCTTTGGGTGCCACCCGGGTCCCTTTGGTGCCACGTGGGGTCCTTTGGGTGCCACCTGGGTCCCCTCTATCCCTTTGAGTGCCACCCCATGTCCCTTTAGATGCCACCTGGGTCCCTTTGGGTGCCACCCCCTGTCCCCCGTCTGCCTGTCCCCCCGTTCCCCCCGTCCCCTTGTCCCCACATCCCCCTGTCCCCATGCCCCCCGTCCCCACATTCCCCTGTCCCCCCATCCCCATGTCCCCTTGTCCCCCTGTTGCCCTGTCCCCCGTCCCCCGTCCCCCGTCCCCCTGTCCCCCTGTCCCCCTGTCCCCCTGTCACCTCGTCTCCCCGTCCCCCTGTCCCTCTGTCCCCCTGTCCCCACACCCCCTGTCCCCCTGTCCCCCTGTCACCCCCGTCTCCCTGTCCCCATGTCCCCATGTTCCCCTGTCCCCACATCCCCATGTCCCCCTGTCACCTCGTCTCCCCGTCCCCCTGTCCCTCTGTCCCCCTGTCCCCACATCACCCTGTCCCCCTGTCCCCCGTCCCCATGTCCCCATGTCCCCCTGTCCCCCGTCCCCATGTCCCCATGTTCCCCTGTCCCCACATCCCCCTGTCCCCCTGTCACCTCGTCTCCCCGTCCCCCTGTCCCTCCGTCCCCCTGTCCCCACATCCCCCTGTCCCCCGTCCCCATGTCCCACGCTCCCCCGTCCCCCCACCCCGCAGGCGATGCCGCTTCCCAAGCGCCCCCCGAAGGACGAGGAGGAGGAGGAGGACGCCGACCCCTTCGCCCCCAACCCCGAGAGCCGCTACCGCCGCCGGGCCACCCTGGAGCGGCTGGTGGGGCTGGCGCCCTTCGGCCGCGCCCGCCGCGGGCTCCCCAGGGACGGCGACCGCGACGGCGACGGGGCCACGGGGCGCCAGGCCCGGCGCCGCTCCGAGGACTCCGGGCTCCTGCGGCGGCTGCCGGGGCGCCGCAAGCCCGGCGAGGACGCGGGGCCCGGGCCCGGCCCCAAGCGCGGGGCGCTGCTGCGGGTGGCGCTGGGGACGCGCGGCCGCCGCGGATCCGCCGCGCCCGACGGGGACGAGGTGGCGCAGGGGGACGGCGGGGGACAGCGGCCGCGCGGCGCGGGGAGGGGCGGGGAGCAGCTCTCGGGTAAGGGGGGACATGGGGGTGTGGGGACATGGGGTCATAGGGATGGAGACTTGGGGACATGGGGACATGGGGCTTGGGGATGTGGGGATATGGGGGTGTGGGGACATGGGGTCATAGGGATGGAGACTTGGGGACATGGGGACATGGGGCTTGGGGATGTGGGGACATGGGGATATGGGGACATGGGGTCATAGGGATGGAGACTTGGGGACATGGGGACATGGGGCTTGGGGACATGGGGATGTGGGGACATGGGGATGTGGGGATGTGAGGATGAAGACTTGGGGACATGGGGACATGAGGCTTGGGGACATGGGGACATGGGGATGTGGGGAATGGGGACATGGGGATGGAGACTTGGGGACATGGGGACATGAGACTTGGGGACATGGGGATGTGGGGACATGGGGATGTGGGGATGAAGACTTGGGGACATGGGGACATGAGGCTTGGGGACATGGGGACATGGGGATGTGGGGAATGAGGTCATGGGGATGGAGACTTGGGGACATGGAGACATGAGGCTTGGGGACATGGGGATGTGGGGACATGGGGATGTGGGGATGTGAGGATGAAGACTTGGGGACATGGGGACATGAGGCTTGGGGACATGGGGACATGGGGATGTGGGGAATGGGGACATGGGGATGGAGACTTGGGGACATGGGGACATGAGGCTTGGGGACATGGGGACATAGGGATGTGAGGCTTGGGGATGTGGGGCTTGGAGATGTGGGGATGTGGGGAATGAGGTCATGGGGATGGAGACTTGGGGACTTGGGGACATGGAGACATGAGGCTTGGGGACATCGGGATGTAGGGACATGGGGATGTGGGGATGAAGACTTGGGGTCATGGGGACATGAGGCTTGGGGACATGGGGACATGGGGATGTGGGGAATGGGGACATGGGGATGGAGACTTGGGGACATGGGGACATGAGGCTTGGGGACATGGGGACATGGGTATGTGAGGCTTGGGGACGTGGGGCTTGGAGATGTGGGGACATGGGGATGTGGGGCTTGGGGACATGGGGACATTGGGATGTGAGGATGGAGACTTGGGGACATGGGGACATGGGGATGTGGGGTTTGGGGACATGGGGACATGGTGATGTGGGGCTTGGAGACTTGGGGACATGGGGACATGGGGCTTGGGAACATGGGGACATGGGGATGTGGGGCACGGAGACTTGGGGACATGGGGACATGAGGCTTGGGGACCTGGGGCTTGGGGATGTGGGGACATGGGGATGTGGGGCTTGGGGATGTGGGGACATGGGGATGTGGGGCTTGGGAACATGGGGACATGGGGATGTGGGGAATGGGGACATGGGGATGTGGGGACATGGGGCTTGGGGACATGGGAACGTGGGGATGTGGGGCTTGGGGACGTGGGGACATGGGGGACATGGGGCTGTGGAGACATGGGGATGTGGGGCTTGGGGACACGGGGACAGTGACACGGGGCTGTGGGGTTGGGCCCACGGGACACGAGAACAGGAGGAGCCACCACCCTTGGGGACAATCCCCAGGTGGCCGCGACCCCAGCCCCCCAGCAGCGCAGGTGACACACGTGTCTGTGACCCCGGGGGGGTCCCCAAGGTGCCACCCCTGCACCCACGGGCGCCCCCCCCATTCCCCAGTCCTAGAGATCCTGGAGCTGATCCAGCGCCGCGACCTGGTGGCGGCCGACGAGCAGATCATCGCGCTGGAGGCCGAATGCGTCCCCGCGTCCCCGGCGGCGTCGCCGTCGACGTCCCAGACAGGACGCCAAGCACGCGACGTGGCGCTGCTCTACGAGGCCCTGCTGGCCCAACTCTGGGCCGTGGTGGCCGAGTCGGTCCCGGCGGGGTGTCCCTACGCCCCGCTGCGCGCGGTGATCCGGGTGCTGCAGCAGGAGGAGCGGGCGGATAGGAGTGGCGGCGCAGCGCGGCCGCGGGGGCTGCGGCGCGCCTGGCAGGACGCGGTGGCGCGGGCGGCCGCCGAGCGGCTGGCGCAGGTGGCGGCGGGGCCGGGGCTGGGCGAGCGGCTGGCGGCGCTGAGCGGACGGCTGCTGGGGGACATGGGGACGGTGCGGCGGCACCTGGCGCCCATGTACCCCCCCGAGTTCGGCGCCTTCGGGGTGTATGCGCGCGGGTACCAGCGGGCGCTGGCGCTGCAGGTGGCGGCGCTGGCGCAGAGGCCGCTGGACGTGCCCGAGCTCTACCTGCTGCTCGACTGGCAATGCAACACCTACCCCAGGTGAGAGCGCGGCACCCGCGGCACCCATGGGAGACCCGCGGCACCCGTGGGACCCCATGGCACCCTAGGGACAAAACAGCACCTATGGGGGCAAAACTGAACCCATGGGACGCAACAGAACGCATGGGGACGCAACAGAACACATGGGGATGCAACAGTACCCATGGGACACCCTGGCACCCATGGGACAGCCATGGCACCCATGGGACCCCATGGCGCCCATAGGGACAAAACAGCACCCATGGGGGCAAAACAGAACCCATGGGACACAACAGAACACATGGGGATGCAACAGCACCCGTGGGACACCCTGGCACCCATGGGACACCCTGGCACCCATGGGACAGCCATGGCACCCATGGGACTCCATGGCACCCACAGGGACAAAACAGCACCCATGGGATACAACAGAACACATGGGGATGCAACAGAGCACATGGGGATTCAACAGCACCCATGGGACACCCTGGCACCCATGGGACACCCTGGCACCCATGGGACAGCCATGGTACCCATGGGACTCCATGGCACACACAGGGACAAAACAGCACCCATGGGACACCCATAGAATCCATGGGATGCCATGGCACCCATGGGAGACCCATGGCACCCATGGGAGACCCACGGCACCCATGGGACCACACGGTGCCCATGGGGACAAAAGAGCACCCATGGGACACCCACAGAACCCATGGGACACCCACAGAACACATGGGACGCAACAGAACACATGGGACACAACAGCACCCATGGGACACCACGGCACCCATGGGGACAAAACAGCACCCATGGGACACCCACAGAACCTATGGGACGCAACAGAACACGAGACACAGCAAAACACATGGGAACGCAACAGCACCCATGGGACACCCATAGAATCTATGGGACACCCACGGCACCCATGGGACAAAACACAACACATGGGGCACCATGGCACTCATGGGACACCCATAGCACCCATGGGACACCCATAGAATCCATGGGACACCATGGCACTCATGGAACACCCATAGCACCCATGGGACACCCATAGAATCCAGGGGACACCATGGCACACCCTTGGGGCTGTGCTGGGTGCTGGGGGTGACACCGGTGCCACCCATGGGACACCCTTGGGGCTGTGTTGGGTGCTGGGGGTGACACCGGTGCCACCCATGGGACACCCTTGGGGCTGTGCTGGGTGCTGAGGGTGACACCAGTGCCACCCATGGGGTGGTTCTGGGGCACCCTGGGGTGACACGGGTGCTGCCCCCACAGGGAGGTGCTGGGGCACCCAGAGGTGGGGGCGCAGCTGCGGGCGCAGGCGCTGGGGCCCCCCCTGCCCCCCGAGACCCAGCGCAGCCTGGAGAGCAGCTGCATCGCCGCCGTCAAGGTGGGCACTGGGAGCACTGGGAGGCACTGGGATGGGCTGGGACGGACTGGGATGGGTACTGGGATGGGCATTGGGAGCACTGGGATGGACTGGGATGGACTGGGATGGGTACTGGGATGGGTACTGGGATGGTCACTGGGAGCACTGGGATGGGCTGGGATGGGCACTGGGAGCACTGGGAGCACTGGAATGTACTGGGATGGGCACTGGGAGCACTGGGATGGGCTGGGACGGACTGGGATGGGCTGGAATGGGCACTGGGAGCACTGGGATGGACTGGGATGGGTACTGGGATGGGTACTGGGAGCACTGGGATGGACTGGGATGGACTGGGATGAGTACTGGGATGGCCACTGGGAGCACTGGGATGGGCTGGGATGGGCACTGGGAGCACTGGGATGGGCACTGGGAGCACTGGGAGGCACTGGGATGGACTGGGATGGACCGGAAGCACTGGGATGGGTGCTGGGAGCACTGGAAGCACTGGGGCACTGGGATGGACGGGGATGGGCACTGGGAGCACTGGGACCACTGGGGGCACTGGGAGCACTGGGATGGGCACTGAGGGCACTGGGATGGGCACTGGGAGCACTGGGATGGACACTGGGGGCACTGGGAGCACTGGGGGAACTGGGAGGCACTGGGGGCACTGGGAGCACTGAGGGAACTGGGAGCACTGGGAGCACTGGGAGATACTGGGAGATACTGGGATGGGCACCATAGTGGCACTGGGGGACACTGGGGGACACTGTGGTGGCACTGGGAGGCACTGGGATGCGCTCCATCCCCATGTCCCTGTCCCCATGTCCCCACGTCCCCATGTCCCCATATCCCACATCCCCTGTCCCCTGTCCCCATGTACCCTTGTCCCCATGTCCCATGTCCCCATCCCCATGTCCCCTGTCCCATGTCCCATGTCCCCATGTCCCCATCCCCATGTCCCCCTGTCCCCATGTCCCCCTGTCCCATGTCCCCTGTCCCCTGTCCCCATGTCCCCATGTCCCCATCCCCATGTCCCCCTGTCCCCATGTCCCCCTGTCCCCTGTCCCATGTCCCATGTCCCATGTCCCCATGTCCCATGTCCCCTGTCCCCTGTCCCCATGTCCCCGTCCCCAGGCCAAGCTGGAGGTGGCGGTGGCCCAGGAGCTGCAGCTCAGCGAGGACACGTGGCCCGAGGACGTCACCAGCCAGGAGGTGACAGAGGGACTGGCCACCCGCGTCACCGGGGTACGGCCACCCTGGGGACACCCTGGGGACACCCCTAGGACACCCCGGGACACCCCTGGGACATCCTGGGGACACCATGGGACACCCCTGGGACACCCTGGGGACACCCTGGGGACACCCCTGGGGCTCTGCGGGGTGACACACAGGTCAGATGGGTGGCCCATGGGGACCCCAGGGTGACAGGGCACCCCATAGTGACAATGGACACCCCATGGGGACACCAAGGTGACAGGACACCCCATGGGGACCCCGGGGGTGACAAGACACCCTGTGGTGACAATGGACACCCCATGGGGACACCAAGGCGACATGGCATTCCATGGGGACCCCAGTGTGACATGACACCCCATGGGGACCCCATGGTGCCCTTAGAGGTGACAGGGCACCCCTTGTGGACCCCATGGCGACATAACACCCCATGGGCACCCCACGGTGGCCCAAGGGGACGGTGGCGGCCGCGTCCCCGTCCCCGTCCCCGCGGTGACGTCACTGTCCCCACCAGCTGCTGCGGGCGCACGTGGAGCGGGCACCGCAGATCAGCCCCGAGTTCGGGCTGGACATGGCACACGGGCTGCTGGGAGTGCTGGTGGCCTTCCTGCACAGGTGGGGACACGGGGACATCGGGGACATTGGGGACATTGGGGACATTGGGGACATTAGGGACGCTGGGGATGTTGGGGACATTGGGGACATTGGGGACATCGGGGACATTGGGGACATTGGGGACATTAGGGACGCTGGGGATGTTGGGGACATTGGGGACATTGGGGACATCGGGGACATTGGGGACATTGGGGACATTAGGGACGCTGGGGATGTTGGGGACATTGGGGACATTGGGGACATCGGGGACATTGGGGACGTTGGGGATGTTGGGGACATTGGGGACAACAGGGGCATTGGGGACATCAGGGACATGGGGACATGTGGGACACAGGGGACACCAGGGACATTTGAGACATTGGGGACATCAGGGACATCGGGGACATTGGGGACATTGGGGACGTTGGGGACGTTGGGGACATCGGGACATTGGGGACGTTGGGGACATTGGGGACATTGGGGTCATTGGGGACAACAGGGGCATTGGGGACATCAGGGACATGGGGACATGTGGGACACAGGGGACACCAGGGACATTTGAGACATTGGGGACATCGGGGACATCGGGGACATCGGGGACATTGGGGACGTTGGGGACATTGGGGACATCAGGGACATGGGGGGACATTGGGGATATTGGGGACATTGGGGACACAGGGGACATCAGGGGCATTGGGGACAGCAGGGGCATTGGGGACACCGAGACATTGGGGACACTGGGGACATTGGGGACATCGCGGACACTGGGACATCGGGGACATGGGGACATGGGGACATCGGGGACATCAGGGACACTGGGGACATTGGGGATATCAGGGACACCGGGAACATCGGGGACACTGGGGACATCAGGGATATCAGGGATACTGGGGACACCGGGGACACTGGGGACACCAGGGACATGAGGGGACATGGGGACATCGAGAACATCGGGGACACTGGGGACATCAGGGATATCAGGGATATTGGGGACACTGGGGACACCAGGGACACTGGGGACATGAGGGGACACGGGGACAAAGGGACGGGCTGGGGCGCGCTGGGAATGGAGACACAGGGACACGAAGGGACACGGGGACACAAAGGGACACGGGGACACGAAGGGACGTGGGGACATGAAGGGACACGAGGACACGAGTGACCATGGGTGGTGGGTCCCTTGGGCGCCAGGTCCCCTGGTTGTCCCCGGGGTGTCCCTGGGACGTCCCTTGGGTGCCAGGTGACCCCGGCGTGTCCCCCCAGTTTCCAGCGCAAGGTGGAACGTTTCCTGGAAGCCCCCCCAGAACCCAGCACCCCGGAGGGTCCCACGGCGCGCGCCATCGCGCTGGCCAACTGCTGCCCCCCGTTCCGGTGAGCGCCCCCCCGAGGTCCCCGCGGCGCCCCCCGGGCTCGTCCCCCGCGCGTCACCGCCGGTGTCACCGCGGCAGGAGCCTGGCGGAGCGGCTGGCGCAGGCCGGGCACCCGGAGAGCGAGGAGCCGCGGCGCCAGGCGCAGGTGGCCCTGGACAAGGTGACGCGGATCTGCAACCACGTCCTCACCCGGAGGCTCTTCGAGGACCTCAAGGTGGCACCGTGGCGGTGGGGGGGTGGAAGGGGAGGGGAAGGGCGCCCATGGGTGCTGGGGAGGGTGGGAGGTGGGTGGGGGGTGAGTTGGGTGGGGGGCGTGGGTGCGATGGGCGTGGGGACCATTGGTTGAGTTGGGTGATGCCCAATGGGCATGGGGACTTGGGGTTGAGTTGGGTGACACCCGATGGGCATGGGGACTTTGGGTTGAGTTGGGTGACACCCAATGGTCATGGGGACCATTGGTTGAGTTGGGTGATGCCCAATGGGCATGGGTACCATTGGTTGAGCTGGGTGATGCCCAATGGGCATGGGGACCATTGGTTGAGTTGGGTGACACTCAATGGTCATGGGGACTTTGGGTTGAGTTGGGTGATGCCCAATGGGTATGGAGACTTCGGGTTGAGTTGGGTGACACCCGATGGTCACGGGGACCATTGGTTGAGTTGGGTGATGCCCAATGGTCATGGGGACCATCAGTTGGGGTGTGGAGTTGGGCATTGTGTTGGGCATTGTGCTGGGTGTTGAGTTGGGTGTTGAGTTGGGTGTTGAGTTGAGTGTTGAGTTTGACATTGAGCGTTGAGTTGGTCATTGAATTGGACATTGAGTTGGGTGTTGAGTTTGACATTGAGTTGGGTGTTGAGTTGGGTGTTGAGTTTGACATTGAGTTGGATGTTGAGTTGGGTGTTGAGTTGGGTGTTGAGTTTGACGTTGAGTTGGGTGTTGAGTTGGACATTGAGTTGGACGTTGAGTTGGACATTGAGTTGGGTGTTGAGTTGGGTGTTGAGTTGGGTGTTGAGTTGGACATTGAGTTGGGCGTTGAGTTGGGTGTTGAGTGTTGAGTTTGACATTGAGCATTGAGTTGGTCATTGAATTGGACATTGAGTTGGGTGTTGAGTTGGACGTTGAGTTGGGTGTTGAGTTTGACATTGAGTTGGGTGTTGAGTTGAACATTGAGTTGGGTGTTGAGTTGGCTGTTGAGTTGGGTGTTGAGTTGAGCGTTGAGTTGGTCATTGAATTGGACATCGAGTTGAACATTGAGTTGGGTGTTGAGTTTGACATTGAGTTGGCCGTTGAGTTGGACGTTGAGTTGGCCGTTGAGTTGGGTGTTGAGTTGAGCATTGAGTTGGTCATTGAATTGGTCATTGAATTAGACATTGAGTTGGGTGTTGAGTTGGACGTTGAGTTGTGCGTTGAGTTGAGCGTTGAGTTGGTCATTGAATTGGACATCGAGTTGAACATTGAGTTGGGTGTTGAGTTTGACATTGAGTTGGCCGTTGAGTTGGCCGTTGAGTTGGACGTTGAGTTGTGTGTTGAGTTGAGCATTGAGTTGAGCATTGAGTTGGTCATTGAATTGGTCGTTGAATTAGACATTGAGTTGGGTGTTGAGTTGGCCATTGAGTTGGGTGTTGAGTTGGCCATTGATTTGGGTGTTGAGTTGGGCGCCCCCCTGCACGCAACCCCCCCGCTGCCCAGCGATTGGCCGCTGACCCACATCCCTCCCACCCCCGTGTGCCCCCCCACCCCCCAGCCCTACTTCAACAAGCTAATGAAGCGCAAGTGGCTAACGAGCTCCGACGCCTTCGATGCCATCGTTATGCTCATCACCAGCTTCACCCAGAAGCTCCGCCCCCTCCACCCCGAGCCCTACCAGGTGGGTGCCACCCGGTGGGGGGGGACATGGGGTGACCGGGGCGGGGGGGACCATGGTGACACCGTCTCCCATAGGTGCTGGTGGGCGACCTGCACCGGCGGGTGCTCATCGAGTACGTGCGGCCGCTGCTCCAGGCGCGCTTGGTGTGCACGTCGGCCAAGATGCGCGCCCGGGTGGCCACGCGGCTCGGCGACGAAGCGCGGCAGCTCCGCGAGCTCTTCCACCGCCTGGTGAGGCCACGGGCACCCACGGGTGCTCCCGGGTGGGCTGGGGGGGGGGGGGTGGGGGTGCTGAGGCGGCTGTGCACCCGCAGGATTCGGCGTCGCCGTGGTTGGACTCGGTGGTGCCGCGGCTGCGGGAGCTGCTGGTGCTGGAGGACACGGCGGCGCTGCAGATGGAGGTGGCCGTGCTGGCCAGGGACTTCCCAGATGTGAGGTGACAAGGGGGGGATGTGGGGGGACAGGGTGGCAGATGTCCCCATTGTCACCGCAGTGGGGTGACATGGTGAGGTGGGACACCAGGGATACATAGGGACGGGTGTAGGGTGGCACGTGTCACCATGGTCACCAACGCAAGTTGACATGGTGAGGTGGGACTCCGGGGACCTGTGGGGACAGGGGGACACGTGTCACCATGGTCACCAACGCAATGTGACATGGTGAGGTGGGACTCCGGGGACCTGTGGGGACAGGGACAGGGGGACACGTGTCACCATGGTCACCAACGCAAGGTGACGTGGTTGGATGGGACACCAGGGACCCATAGGGACAGGCATGAGGTGGCACGTGTCCCCATGGTCACCACCACAAGGTGACATGGACAAGTGGGACACTGGGAACCCGTGGGGACAGGGACAGGGGGACACGTGTCACCATGGTCACCAACACAAGGTGACGTGGTTGGATGGGACACCAGGGACCCATAGGGACAGGCGTGAGGTGGCACGTGTCCCCATGGTCACCACCACAAGGTGACATGGACAAGTGGGACACTGGGAACCTGTGGGGACAGGGACAGGGGGACACGTGTCACCATGGTCACCAACGCAAGGTGATGTGGTTGGATGGGACACCAGGGACCCATGGGGACAGGGATGGGGGTGCACGTGTCACCGTGGTCACCATGGTGGGGTGACATGGTGAGGTGGGACACCAGGGACCCATAGGGATGGACGTGGGGTGGCACGTGTCCCCATGGTCACCACCCCCAAGGTGACATGGTGAGGTGGGACACCAGGGACCCATAGGGATGGGTGTGGGGGTGACAGATGTCCCCATGGTCACCACCACAAGGTGGCATGGTGAGGTGGGACACCAGGGACCCATAGGGACAGACGTGGGACACCCAGGACCCATAGGGACAGCCGTGGGGTGACACAAGTCCCCATTGTCACCGCAGCGGGGGTGACACGGTGAGGTGGGACACAGGGAGCCATAGGGACAGGTGTGGGGTGACACCCATCCCCATTGTCACCGTGGCGGGGGTGACACAGTGAGGGGGGACACAGGGACCCATAGGAACAGCCATGGGGTGACACCCGTCCCCATTGTCACCGCGGTGCGGTGGCAGAGGTGCCACCCGACCGTGGGGCCGGTGACAGGACGCGGTGTCCCCTGGGGACCAAGCGGGTGACAAGGACGCCGTGTCCGTCTGTCCGTCCTTCCCGGCAGCCCCGCCCTGCGGGAAGTGACCGCGGCCAAGTCCCCTCCCGGCCCCGTGTCCCCGTGTCCCCAGGGCGGCCGGTGGCACGCAGGAGCCGCCCCGAATCTGGGGTGACACTGCGCCCCGAATCTGGGGTCCCCTCATTGTACCCGTGTACCTCCATTGTCCCTATGTCCCCCATTGTCCCCATATCCCTCATTGTCCCCATGTCCCCCACTGTCCCCATATACACCATGTCCCCATTGCCCCCACGTCCCTCATGTCCCCAATGCCCCCATTGTCTTCATGTCCCCATTGCCCCCAATGTCCCCATGTCCCCCAATGTCCCCATTGCCCCCATATCCCCCATTGTCCCCATTGCCCCCAATGTCCCCATTGTCCCCATGTCCCCATGTCCCCCATTGCCCCCACTGTCCCCATTGCCCCCAATGTCCCCATATCCCCCAATGTCCCCCATATCCCCATTGCCCCCAATGTCCCCATTGCCCCCATTGCCCCCAATGCCCCCGTTGCCCCCAATGTCCCCAATGTCCCCAGTGCCCCCCAATGCCCCCATTGTCCCCAATGCCCCCATGTCCCCCATATCCCCCAATGCCCCCATTGTCCCCATTGTCCCCAACATCCCCACGGTGTCCCCGCAGGCGCAAGCACGTGGCGGCGCTGCTGGACGTGCGGGGGCTTCGCGGCCACGGGACGCGCCAAGAGATCCTGGGGGTGCTGGGGGACGTGGGGCAGAGCGACCCCCCCCCCCGCGCCCCCCCCGCGCCCGCGCCTTCTTCTCCGAGCTGCCCGTGGCGCGTGACGCGCGCTGCCTCCCGTGTCACCTCCCGTGTCACCTCCCGCGTCACCTCCCGCGTCACCTCCCCCGCCCGGGGGCGCTGGGGACCTTGGGGACATTGGGGACGCTGACCCGGCTGCGGCTGCGCCCCCGAAGGCCCCAGAACTGAGAGCGGGGACCCCCCCCAATGGGGACACCCCCAAAATGGGGACCACCCCCCCAATGGGGACACTCCCCCAATGGGGACACCCCAAATGGGGACACCCCCCAAATGGGGACACCCCCCAAGTGGGGACACTCCCCCAATGGGGACACCCCCCCAATGGGGACACCCCCAATAGGGACACTCTCCAATGGGGACACACCCCAATGGGGACACCCCCTCAATGGGGACACCCCCCAATAGGGACACCCCCCAAGTGGGGACACCCCCCAAATGGGGACACCCCCCAAGTGGGGACACTCCCCCAATGGGGACACCCCCCCCAATGGGGACACCCCCCCAATAGGGACACCCCCCAAGTGGGGACACCCCCCCCAATGGGGACACCCCCAATAGGGACACCCCACAAATGGGGACACCCCCCAATAGGGACATCCCCAAGTGGGGACACCCCCCAAATGGGGACACCCCAAATGGGGACACCCCCAATAGGGACAGCCCCCAAGTGGGGACACCCCCCAAGTGGGGACACCCCACAAATAGGGACACTCCCCAATGGGGACACCCCCAAAATTGGGATGTCCCAAAATGGGGATGTCCCGAAATGAGGACACCCCTGTAATGGGGGGACCTCGAAATGGGGGGACCCCAAAAATTGGGACATCCCGAAATGGGGGGGCCCTGAAAATGGGAGGACCTAGAAACTGGGGGGACCCTGAAACTGGGGGTACCCCCAAAATGGGGACACCCATAACTGGGGACATCCCCAAATGGGGGGACCCTGAAACTGGGGGGACCCTGATAGTGGGATCCCCCAAATCTGGGTGAAATGCCTCAAATCTGGGTGCCATTGTACCCCAAAATTGGGTGCTGGGCTCCCCCAAATCTGGGCCCCCCCCTGCACCCCAATCTGGGCGCTCGGGGCCCCCCCCAGCCCGTGTATAAATGGTGTCAATGAAGCGCTGGAGCGCGGCCTCGTCCTTCGCTTGGGGACACGGGGACGGGGACACGGGGACATGGGGACATGGGGACATCCCAGTCACAGGGGTTGGGGACATGGGGACGGGGACATGGGGACACCCCGTGCACAGGGGTTGGGGACATGGGGACGAGGGGCTGGGGGACATGGGGATGTCACAGGGGTTGGGGACACCATGGGGACATGGGGACACCCCATGCACTGGGGTTGGAGACATGGGGATGGGGACATGGGGACACGGGGACATGGGGACACCCCGTGCACTGGGGACACGGGGACATGGGGACAGGGACATGGGGACATGGGGACATCCCAGTCACAGGGGTTGGGGACATGGGGTTGGGGACATGGGGTCACCCCGTTCACTGGGGTTGGAGACATGGGGACGAGGGGCTGGGGGACATGGGGATGTCACGGGGGTTGGGGACACAGGGACATGGGGACATGGGGACACCCCATGCACTGGGGTTGGAGACATAGGGATGGGGACATGGGGACACGGGGACATGGGGACACCCCGTGCACTGGGGACACGGGGACATGGGGACAGGGACATGGGGACATGGGGACACCCCGTGCACAGGGGTTGGGGACATGGGGTTGGGGACATGGGGACACCTCGTGCACTGGGGTTGGAGACATGGGGACAAGGGGCTGGGGGACATGGGGACATGGGGATGTCACAGGGGTTGGGGACACTGGGGTTGGGGACATGGGGACACCCCGTGCAAGGGGTTGGGGACACAGGGGTTGGGGACACAGTGACCCCCCACTCGCAGGGTTGGGGACACTGGGGTTGGGGACACGGGGACACCCCATGCAAGGGGTTGGGGACATGGGGTTAGGGACATGGTGACCCCCCACTCGCAGGGTTGGGGACACTGGGGTTGGGGACACAGTGACACCCCACTCGCAGTGTTGGGGACATGGGGGTTGGGGACACGGGGCTGGGGACACGGGGCTGGGGACACTCGCAGTGTTGGGGATACAGGGGTTGGGGACAGGGGGTTGGGGACACAGTGACACCCCAGTTGCAGGGTTGGGGACACGGGGTTGGAGACACGGGGTTGGGGACACTGGGGTTGGGGACACGGGGACCCCCCGGTCGCAGTGTTGGGGACACGGGGGTTGGGGACACGGGGACCCCCCCGGTCACACTGTTGGGGACACGGGGGTTGGGGACACTGGGGTTGGGGACACGGGGACCCCCCGGTCGCAGTGTTGGGGACACGGGGTTGGGGACATGGGGACCCCCCCGGTCGCAGTGTTGGGGACACGGGGGTTGGGGACACTGGGGTTGGGGACACGGGGACCCCCCGGTCGCAGTGTTGGGGACACGGGGTTGGGAACACGGGGACCCCCCCGGTCGCAGTGTTGGGGACACGGGGGTTGGGGACACGGGGTTGGGGACACGGGGACCCCCCCGGTCGCAGTGTTGGGGACACGGGGGTTGGGGACACTGGGGTTGGGGACACGGGGACCCCCCGGTCGCAGTGTTGGGGACACGGGGGTTGGGGACACGGGGTTGGGAACACGGGGACCCCCCGGTCGCAGTGTTGGGGACACGGGGGTTGGGGACACGGGGTTGGGGACACGGGGACCCCCCCGGTCGCAGTGTTGGGGACACCGCAGTCCCCGCGCAGGAGCCGCTGTCGCGTGCGTGTCCCCGTGTCCCCGCGTCCCCCCCCGCGGTGGCCGCTCCGGGGGGGGGGAGGAAGGAAAACGCCACCAGCGTCGCTCCGGGAAGTCACCGCGGGGGGGGGGAGGGGACAGGAGGGGACACCGCGGCCCTTCCCGCCACCCGCCCCTCCCCCCTGGCGCCTGCATGTGACACTTCGCGTGTGTCCCCCCCCCCCGGCGACAAAACGAGGGGGGTGACACCGGGCACGGCCACCCCGTGTCCCTTTGTCACCCCCGTGTCCATTTGCCACCCCCCCCATGTCTCTTTGCCACCCCCCATTGTCACCCACTGTGTCCCTTTGCCACCCCCCCCACGTCCCTTTGCCACTCCCCATTGTCACCCCCCCATGTCCATTTGCCACCCCCCATTGTCACCCCCCATGTCCATTTGCCACCATGTCCCTTTGCCACCCCCCCATTGTCACCCCCCGTGTCCCTTTGCCACCCCCCATTGTCACCCCCCATGTCCATTTGCCACCATGTCCCTTTGCCACCCCCCATTGTCACCCCGTGTCCCTTTGCCACCCCCCATTGTCACCCCCCCATGTCCATTTGCCACCATGTCCCTTTGCCACCCCCATTGTCACCCCCCGTGTCCCTTTGCCACCCCCCATGTCCCTTTGCCACCCCCCATTGTCACCCCCCATGTCCATTTGCCACCATGTCCCTTTGCCACCCCCCATTGTCACCCCCGTGTCCCTTTGCCACCCCCCATTGTCACCCCCCCATGTCCATTTGCCACCATGTCCCTTTGCCACCCCCCATTGTCACCCCCGTGTCCCTTTGCCACCCCCCATTGTCACCCCCCATGTCCATTTGCCACCATGTCCCTTTGCCACCCCCCATTGTCACCCCCCGTGTCCCTTTGCCACCCCCCATTGTCACCCTCCATGTCCGTTTGCCACCATGTCCCTTTGCCACCCCCATTGTCACCCCCCCGTGTCCCTTTGCCACCCCCCATGTCCCTTTGCCACCCCCCATTGTCACCCCCCCGTGTCCCTTTGCCACCCCCCTTTGTCACCCTCATTGTCACCCCCCATGTCCCTTTCCATCCCCCCGTGTCCCTTTGCCACCCCCCATTGCCACCCCCCACTGTCACCCCCCACTGTCACCCCCCCCCGGGTCTCGCCACATCCTGGGGGGACACAGGGGACACGGACGGGGCCGCCGTGTCCGTTGTCACCCCCCCCTTGGTGACAAAAATAGGCCGGATGAGGCCAGGAAGGAGCGAGGACTATAAATAGGGGACCCCGGCGGGGCCAGGGTCACCGTGTCACCCCCCCCCGCGTGGGAAGGGGACGGGGACGGAAACGGGGGCGCCAGGAAGGGACAAGGGGACCGGGGGGACTGGGGAGGGGTCACACGACGGGGGTGGCACCGGGAACGGGGGACGGGGCGGCAGCGAGGGCGGGGGTGCAGGGACAGGGACAGGGGTGTCACCACAGCCAGGTGAATGGGGACAGGGACACGTGGGGACGGGGGTGTCACCACGGCCAGGTGAATGGGGACAGGGACACATGGGGACGGGGGTGTCACCACACAGGGACACGTGGGGACGGGGGTGTCACCACGACCAGGTGAATGGGGACAGGGACACGTGGGGACGGGGGTGTCACCACACAGGGACACGTGGGGATGGGGGTGTCACCACGACCAGGTGAATGGGGACAGGGACACGTGGGGACGGGGGTGTCACCACACAGGGACACGTGGGGACGGGGGTGTCACCACGACCAGGTGAATGGGGACAGGGACACGTGGGGACGGGGGTGTCACCACACAGGGACACGTGGGGACGGGGGTGTCACCACGACCAGGTGAATGGGGACAGGGACATGTGGGGACGGGGGTGTCACCACGACCAGGTGAATGGGGACAGGGACACATGGGGACAGGGGTTTCACCACACAGGGACACGTGGGGATGGGGGTGTCACCATGGCCAGGTGAATGAGGACAGGGACACATGGGGACAGGGGTTTCACCACACAGGGACACGTGGGGATGGGGGTGTCACCATGGCCAGGTGAATGAGCACAGGGACACGTGGGGACAGGGACGTCACCGTGCAGGGACATGGGCACACATTGTCCCCATGGTCGTCCCCAGACGCGGGGGGGACACAAACACAACCCCCCCCCCCGGGTGTGCCCAGCATGTCCTGGTGTGTCACACGTGTCACCCCCGGTGTGACTCACTGGTATATGACATCACAGTCTTGGGGGGGAGGAAGGAAACCCCCCAAACTGTGCAGGGACCCCCCCCCCGAACTGGTCAAGAAGCCCCGCCCCCTCACGGCCATCCCGATGTCCCCAAAGTCCCTCGGTGCTGGCGCCCCCTGGTGGCCACCTGCGGGGCTGCAGGAGCTGGGGGTGTGGCTTGAGATGGGGGCGTGGCTTGGGAGGGTGGGGCTGCCCATCTTGAGAGTTGGGTTCGGTTGGGTTGTGTTGGGTTGGGTTGAGTTGGGTTGCGTTGAGTTGGGTTGGGTTGGGTTGGGTTGAGTTGGGTTGAGTTGAGTTGACTTGAATTGAGTTGGGTTGAGTTGAGTTGGGTTGACTTGGATTGGGTTGGGTTGAGTTGACTTGGGTTGACTTGGGTTGGGTTGACTTGGGTTGGGTTGGGTTGAGTTGGGTTGGGTTGAGTTGGGTTGCGTTGAGTTGGGTTGACTTGAATTGGGTTGGGTTGAGCTGACTTGGGTTGACTTGGGTTGGGTTGAGTTGAGTTGGGTTGGGTTGACTTGGGTTGGGTTGAGTTGACTGGGGTTGGGTTGGGTTGACTTGCATTGAGTTGGGTTGAGTTGGGTTGGGTTGAGTTGGGTTGGTTTGAGTTGGGTTGGGTTGGGATGACTGGGTTAGGTTGGGTTGAGTTGGGATGACTGGGTTGGGTTGCATTGAGTTGGGTTGGGATGACTTGGGTTGGGTTGACTTGGGTTGACTTGCGTTGAGTTGGGCTGAGTTGGGTTGGGTTGACTGGGTTGGGTTGGGTTGACTTGCGTTGAGTTGGGTTGGGCTGGGTTGAGTTGACTTGCGTTGAGTTGGGTTGAGTTGGGTTGGGTTGGGTTGAGTTGGGTTGGGTTGACTTGGGTTGGGTTGGATTGACTTGGGTTGGATTGAGTTGACTGGGTTGGATGGAGTTGGGTTGACTTGGGTTGGGTTGACTTGGATTGGGTTGATGGAGAACCCACCAATCAAGGGCTCAACCGCCTCTTTATTGGGGCTGCACCTACAGTTCTACAAGCGCCCGGGACCGAGGGACATGGGGGGGAGGATGAGGAGGATGAGGATGCATTTGGGGTGACGGGGCCCTGGGGGGGGGCTCAGCACCCACGTCACCCCCCCCCGGCTGATGCGACGTGTCCCCAACTCCACCCCAAACATGTCGGACACCCCCACGTCACCCTAGGCCCCAATGGGGGGGCTGGGATGGGGGGGCAGCCGAGGAGACGTCGGGGGGTCCTGGGGGGTCCTGGGGGGTCCCCGGGGGGCTGGGGGGGGCTGGGCCAGCTCGGGGCCCCCCCATGTCCTCTGCCCCCCCTCAGACCTTCTTGCGCTGCGGCCGCACCCGGGGGAAGAGCTGGGGGGGAAATGGGGGTCAGAGGGGGCCATGGGTGCTGGGGACCCCCCCCGACATCATGGGTGCTGTGAGACCCCCCAGTCATGGGTGTTATGAGACCCCTGCCCAGGTCATGGGTGTTATGGGACCCCCCCACCAGGTCGTGATTGCTGTGGGGGCCCCCCCAGGGTTTTGGGGTGTCTGTGAGTCCCCCCCCAGGGTTTGGGGTGTCCATGGGGTGTCTATGGGTGCTGTGGGGTGTCCCCACTCCCTCAGGGTTTTGGGGTGTCCGTGGGATGTCGTCCCGCCCCAGAGTTTTGGGGTGTCCATGCGGTGTCTGTGGGATGTCCCCCCCCCCAGGGTTTTGGGGTGTCCATGGGGTGTCTGTGGGATGTCCCCCCCCCCAGGGTTTTGGGGTGTCTGTGGGGTGTCTGTGGGGTGTCCCCCCCCGCCAGGGTTTTAGGGTGTCCATGGGGTGCCTGTGGGATGTTGTCCCCCCCCCCAGGGTTTTGGGGTGTCCATGGGGTGTCTGTGGGATGTCCCCCCCCAGGGTTTTGGGGTGTCCATGGGGTGTCCCTGCCCCCCCCCGGGTTTTGGGGTGTCCATGGGGTGTCTGTGGGATGTCCCCCCCCCAGGGTTTTGGGGTGTCCATCGGGTGTCTGTGGGATGTCCCACCCCCAGGGTTTTAGGGTGTCCATGGGTCACCCCCCCAGGGTTCTGGGGTGTCCATGGGGCGTCTGTGGGATGTCCCCCCCCCAGGGTTTTGGGGTGTCCATGGGGTGTCTGTGGGGTGTCCCCCCCCACAGGGTTTTGGGGTGTCCATCGGGTGTCTGTGGGATGTCCCACCCCCAGGGTTTTAGGGTGTCCATGGGTCGCCCCCCCAGGGTTCTGGGGTGTCCATGGGGTGTCTGTGGGATGTCCCAACCCCAGAGTTTTGGGGTGTCCATGGGGTGTCCGTGGGTCCCCCCCCCAGGATTTTGGGGTTCCCCCCCCCCCCGTGCCTCACCCCGAAGTAGTTCCTGGGCACGTATCCCTGGTGGCCGTCCAGGGACCCCCCCCACCACCAGTCGAGCTCGGGGGGGGGGCGGCCGGCGCAGCACGGTCACGGGGTCCCCCTCGCGGAAGGACAGCTCGTCCGCCAGCGCCGCGCGGTAATCCCAGAGCGCGTACACCACGCCGCGGTTCAGCACCCCCATGCTCTGCTCCACCCCTGTGCAACGGGAGCAGGATGTGACCCCCAGACCCCCCAATGCACCCCCATGCACCCCCACACCCCCCCCAGTGCACCCCAGTGCACCCCAGTGCACCCCCATGCTCTGCTCCACCCCTGTGTAACAGGAGCAGGATGTGACCCCCAGACCCCCCAATGCACCCCCACACCCCCCCAGTGCACCCCAGCGCACCCCCACTGCCCCCAATGTCCTCATCATCTCCATTGCCCCCAATGTCCCCAATGTCCCCATTGCCCCCACTGCCCCCATTTTCCCCACTTCCCCCATTGCCCCCAATGTCCCCAATGCCCCCAATGTCCCCATTGCCCCCATTGCCCCCAATGTCCCCATTGTCCCCACTGTCCCCATTGCCCCCATATCCCCCAATGCCCCAAATGTCCCCATTGCCCCCAATGTTCCCAATGCCCCCAATGTCCCCATTGCCCCCATTGCCCCCAATGTCCCCATTGTCCCATTGTCCCCAATGTCCCCATTGCCCCCATTGTCCCCAATGTCCCCATTGCCCCCATTGTCCCAAATGTCCCCAATGCCCCCATTGCCCCAAATGTCCCCATTGCCCCCAACGTCCCCATTGCCCCCAATGTCTCCATTGCCCCCATATCCCCCAATGTCCCCATTGCCCCCACTGCCCCCACGGCCCCCAATGCCCCCATTGCCCCCATTGCCCCCAATGTCCCCATTGCCCCCAATGTCCCCATTGCCCCCATTGTCCCCACTGTCCCCATTGCCCCCATTGCCCCCAATGTCACCATTGCCCCCAATGTCACCATTGCCCCCATATCCCCCAATGTCCCCCATTGCCCCCAATGTCCCCAATGCCCCCAATGTCCCCATTGCCCCCATTGTCCCCATTGCCCCCGTTTGCCCCCATCGCCCCCAATGCCCCCATTGCCCCCATTGCCCCCATTGTCCCCAATGCCCCCATTGCCCCCAATGTCCCCATTACCCCCAATGCCCCCATTGCCCCCAATGCCCCCAATGCCCCCATTGCCCCCAATGCCCCCAATGTCCCCATTGTCCCCATTGCCCCACTGTCCCCATTGCCCCCATTGCCCCGTACCGGTGAGGTAGCTGTAGCAGTCGGCGTAGCCGTCGCGGAAGGGGTCGCACTTGTCGGCCGCCAGGCTGCCGTCGCTGCTGGTGGTGGCGAACACGGCGGCGCCGTGTTGCACGAGGGCCACGCACACGCTCGTGTCGTTGCACGAGGCCGCGCAGTGCAGGGGGGTCCTGGGGCACAACCACGGGGGCATTGGGGGCGCCCTCAGGACCCCCCGTGTGCCAGGGAGGGGGTGCCCGGTCCGGGACCCGGGATCAGGGACCATTGGGGTCCCCATCCCCCGTCACAGGGTTATTGGGGTCCCAGTGACAGGGGTTATTGGGATCCCAATCATAAGGGTTAATGGGGTCCCAGTCCCCGGGGCTATTGGGGTCCCAGTCATAAGGGTTATTGGGGTCCCAGTCACAGGGACTATTGGTGGTCCCAATCACAAGGGTTATTGGGGTCCCGGTCACAGGGGTTATTGGGGTCCCAGTCACAAGGGTTATTGGGGTCCCGGTCACAAGGGTTATTGGGGTCCCAGTCACAGGGACTATTGGGGGTCCCAATCACAAGGGTTATTGGGGTCCCAGTCACAGGGGTTATTGGGGTCCCAGTCACAGGGACTATTGGGGTCCCAGTCACAGGGGTTAATGAGGTCCCAGTCACAGGGGTTAATGAGGTCCCAGTCAGAGAGACTATTGGGGTCCCCAGTCACAGGGATTATTGGGGTCCCCATCCCCATCCCACCACCTGTGGCTGTGGGGTCCCCCCTCCTCCCCATCCTCCCCATCCCATTTTGGGGTCCCCCTCCATTTCAGGGTCCCCCATACCAGCCATAGCTGTGGGATCCCTGTGTCCCCCCCATCCCATGGCGGGGTCCCCCGGTTTTGGGGTGCCCCGGTTTTGGGGTCCCCCCGTACCAGCCGTGGCTGTCGGGGGAGTTGACGTCGGCACCACAGGCGATGAGGAACTCCACGATGCCGTAGTTGGCGCCGCAGATGGCGTTGTGCAGCGCCGTGATGCCCTCGGCGTTGGGCTGGCTGGGGTCATTCAGCTGGGGACACCGGTGTCACCCAGTGTCACCCAGTGTCACCCCATGTCACCCAGTGTCACCCATTGACAGCCATTGACAGCCATTGACACTCATTGACACCCATTGACACTCATTGACACCCATTGACATCCCCACTGTCACCCCATCCCCTCGGCGTTGGGCTGGCTGGGGTCATTCAGCTGGGGACACCGGTGTCACCCAGTGTCACCCAGTGTCACCCCATGTCACCCAGTGTCACCCATTGACAGCCATTGACAGCCATTGACACTCATTGACACCCATTGACACTCATTGACACCCATTGACATCCCCACTGTCACCCCATCCCCTCGGCGTTGGGCTGGCTGGGGTCATTCAGCTGGGGACACCGGTGTCACCCAGTGTCACCCCATGTCACCCCATGTCACCCAGTGTCACCCAGTGTCACCCATTGACAGCCATTGACAGTCAATGTCACACATTGACAGCCATTGACACTCATTGACACCCATTGACATCCCCACTGTCACCTCATCCCGTCAGCATTGGGCTGGCTGGGGTCGTTCAGCTGGGGACACCGGTGTCACCCAGTGTCACCCCATGTCACCCCATGTCACCCAGTGTCACCCAGTGTCACCCATTGACAGCCATTGACAGTCAATGTCACCCATTGACAGCCATTGACACTCATTGACACCCATTGACATCCCCACTGCCACCCCATCCCGTCGGCGTTGGGCTGGCTGGGGTCGTTCAGCTGGGGACACCGGTGTCACCCAGTGTCACCCCATGTCACCCCATGTCACCCAGTGTCACCCAGTGTCACCCATTGACAGCCATTGACAGTCAATGTCACACATTGACAGCCATTGACACCCATTGACATCCCCACTGCCACCCCATCCCGTCGGCATTGGGCTGGCTGGGGTCGTTCAGCTGGGGACACCGGTGTCACCCAGTGTCACCCCATGTCACCCCATGTCACCCCGTGTCACCCAGTGTCACCCAGTGTCACCCATTGACAGCCATTGACAGCCATTGACACTCATTGACACCCATTGACATCCCCACTGCCACCCCATCCCGTCGGCGTTGGGCTGGCTGGGGTCGTTCAGCTGGGGACACCGGTGTCACCCAGTGTCACCCAGTGTCACCCATTGACAGCCATTGTCACCCCATTGTCACCCATTGACCCCCATTGACAGCCCCGCTGCCACCCCATCCCCTCGGCGTTGGGCTGGCTGGGGTCGTTCACCTGGGGGGGTCACCAGTATCACCTCAATGTCACCCAGTGTCACCCCATGTCACCCAGTGTCACCCATTGACAGCCACTGACCCTCTGCCATCACCTGCCGCACCACGTCCAGCTCCCCTGTCCCTGTCCCTGTCCCCATGTCATTGTCATTGTCATTGTCACCTCGGCCACCGCCTGCTGCACCACGTCCAGCTCCCCTGTCCCTGTCCCCATGTCCCCACGTCCCCATGTCATTGTCATTGTCACTGTCACCTCGGCCACCGCCTGCTGCACCACGTCCAGCTCCCCTGTCCCCATGTCCCCATGTCATTGTCATTGTCACCTCGGCCACCGCCTGCTGCACCACGTCCAGCTCCCCTGTCCCTGTCCCCATGTCCCCATGTCATTGTCATTGTCACCTCGGCCACCGCCTGCTGCACCACGTCCAGCTCCCCTGTCCCTGTCCCCATGTCCCCACGTCCCCATGTCATTGTCACCTCGGCCACCGCCTGCTGCACCACGTCCAGCTCCCCTGTCCCTGTCCCCATGTCCCCATGTCATTGTCATTGTCATTGTCACCTCGGCCACCACCTGCCACACCACGTCCAGCTCCCCTGTCCCTGTCCCCATGTCATTGTCATTGTCATTGTCACCTCGGCCACCGCCTGCTGCACCACGTCCAGCTCCCCTGTCCCTGTCCCCATGTCATTGTCATTGTCATTGTCACCTCGGCCACCGCCTGCTGCACCACGTCCAGCTCCCCTGTCCCTGTCCCCATGTCCCCACGTCCCCATGTCATTGTCATTGTCATTGTCACCTCAGCCACCGCCTGCTGCACCACGTCCAGCTCCCCTGTCCCTGTCCCCATGTCATTGTCATTGTCACCTCGGCCACCGCCTGCTGCACCATGTCCAGCTCCCCTGTCCCCATGTCCCCACGTCCCCATGTCATTGTCATTGTCATTGTCACCTCGGCCACCGCCTGCTGCACCACGTCCAGCTCCCCTGTCCCTGTCCCCATGTCCCCGTGTCATTGTCATTGTCATTGTCACCTCGGCCACCACCTGCCGCACCACGTCCAGCTCCCCTGTCCCTGTCCCCATGTCCCCACGTCCCCATGTCATTGTCATTGTCACCTCGGCCACCGCCTGCTGCACCACGTCCAGCTCCCCTGTCCCCATGTCCCCATGTCATTGTCACCTCGGCCACCGCCTGCTGCACCACGTCCAGCTCCCCTGTCCCTGTCCCTGTCCCCATGTCCCCATGTCATTGTCATTGTCACTGTCACCTCGGCCACCGCCTGCTGCACCACGTCCAGCTCCCCTGTCCCTGTCCCCATGTCATTGTCATTGTCATTGTCACCTCGGCCACCGCCTGCTGCACCACGTCCAGCTCCCCTGTCCCTGTCCCCATGTCCCCACGTCCCCATGTCATTGTCATTGTCACCTCGGCCACCGCCTGTTGCACCACGTCCAGCTCCCCGCTCAGCGCCGCGTCCAGCAGCAGCACCAGCGGGTCCAGCCGCACTCGCGCCCCCGGGCGCCGCCGGGGGGAGGAGGGGGCGCGCAGGGCCGGCCGCAGCTCCTGGAGACCAATGGGGTCAGGGGGGTACTGGGACACCCCCATGGACACCCCATGGAACCTTGGGGACACCCAGGGGACACCCCCAGGACACCCCCAGGGGACCTTGGGGACACCCCCAGGACACCCCCAGGACACCCCCTGGACACCCCCCGGGGACCATGTGGACACCCCCGGGGGACCTTGGGGACACCCAGGGAACACCCCCAGGACACCCCCCAGGGACCATGGGGACACCCAGGGGACACCCCCAGGACACCCCCTGGACACCCCCGGGGGACCGTGGCGACACTCCCAGGGGACCCCTTGGGATACCCCAGGGGACCTTGGGGACACCCCCAGGACACCCCCCAGGGACATGGGGACACCCCCAGGGACACCCCCAGGACACCCCCAGGGGACCTTGGGGACACCCCTGGGACACCCACAGGACACCCCTGGGACACCCCAGGGACACCCCCAGGGACACCCCCAGGGGACCTTGGGGACACCCCCAGGACACCCACAGGACACCCCTGGGACACCCCAGGGACACCCCCAGGGACACCCCCAGGGGACCTTGGGGACACCCCCGGGACACCCCTGGGACACCCCAGGGACACCCCCAGGGGACCTCGGGGACACCGCCGGGACACCCACAGGACACCCCTGGGACACCCCAGGGACACCCCCAGGGGACCTTGGGGACACGCCCAGGGGACACCCCCAGGACACCCCAGGGGACCTTGGGGACACCCCAGGACTCCCCGTGGTGGGGGCGGTCCCTGCGGGGCCGGTGGGCGTGGCCGCGGCGGGGGCGGGGCGGGGACTCGTGGTCCGCCGCGCACTCACCGTGGTGGGGGCGGTCCCTGCGGGGGCGGGGGGCGTGGCCGCGGCGGTGGGCGTGGCCGCGGCGGGCTCGGCGGGCGCGGGCGCGGGCGGTGCGGGCTCGGCGCGGTGCAGCAGGCGCGGGATGAGCTGGCGGTAGCGGCGGGCGCGGGCGGGCGGCGGCGCGGGGCCCGGGCTCAGCTCCAGGGAGCCGCGGCGCTTGAGGGGCCGCGGCATCTCGGCCAGGACGCGGGCGAGCTCCCGCAGCGCGGGGACGCGCCGCGCCTCGGGGGGCAGCACCGGCTGCAGCCGCGTGGGGCTCAGCGGCCGCTCCACCGCCTCGGCGTCCGCGGGAAGCGCCTCCGCCTCCGCCTCCGCGTCCGCGGGGGACGGCGACGGGGACGGGGACGGCGACGGGGCGGCGGGGCGGGACGGGCCTGCGGAGGGAGGGGAGGGGTGGGGGGCAGCACAGGGGACCCCCGGGTCCCGGTACCCCATGGAACCCCTGCCATGGGGTCAGCACATGGGAGCCACAGGGACCCCCAGCTGGGTACCCCAGGGACCCCCTGCCATGGGGTCAGCACATGGGAGCCACAGGGACCCCCAGCTGGATACCCCAGGGACCCCCTGCCATGGGTACCCCAGGGACCCCCTTACCCCAGGTACCCCAGGGACGCCCCTGTCTCGGGTACCCCATGGAACCCCTGCCATGGGGGTCAGCACATGGGAGCCACAGGGACCCCCCTGCCATGGGTACCCCATGGACCCCCTACCCCAGGTACCCCAGGGACCCCCCCCTGTCCCGGGTACCCCAGGGACCCCCTGCCATGGGTACCCCATGGACCCCTTACCCCAGGTACCCCAGGGACCCCCCCAGATGGATACCCCAGGGACCCCCTGCCATGGGTACCCCATGGACCCCCTTACCCCAGGTACCCCAGGGACCCCCCCTGTCCCGGGTACCCCATGGAACCCCTGCCATGGGGGTCAGCACATGGGAGCCCCATAAGAAGAGAGAGGGTGGGGGTCAGGACATGGGAGCCCCATGGGACCCCCCAGCTGGGTACCCCATGGACCCCTTGCCCAGGTACCCCAGGGACCCCCCAGCTGGGTGCCCCATGGACCCCCCACTCTGGGTGCCCCATGGACCCCCACCCAGTGGGGTCAGAACATGGGAGCCCCACGGACCCCCCACCTGGGGGGGTCAGAACATGGGAGCCCCACGGAGCCCCCACCTGGGGGGGTCAGAACATGGGAGCCCCACGGACCCCCCACCTGGGGGGGTCAGAACATGGGAGCCCCACGGAGCCCCCACCTGGGGGGGTCCGCACATGGCAGCCACCCCCCCCCCCCCCACCCCCCCCGCTCCTCACCGTCTCCCCCCGGCAGACCCGGGGGGGCCTGTGGCGGCGCCGGCGGCTGCGGCTGCTTCTGGGGGGCACGGGGGGGCGGGGGGAGCCCCCCCCCGGGGCCCCCCCCCCCACCCCCTGCTCCCAAAAGGCGTTTTGCAGCTTGAAGATCATGGAGAGCGGCAGCGGCTTGTGGCGGGGGGGGCGGCCGGGGGGGGGGCACGGGGACGCGGGACGCGCGGGCTGGGGGGGGCGGCGGCCAGCCGCGGGGGGGCAGCGGGGCGCCCGAGCGCCGCAGCGGGGACACCTTGTAGTTGCGGGGTAACGTGGCGCTGTGACCCCCGGACGGACCCTCCTGGGGGGGGGAAACGGGGCGTCGGGGGGGGGGGGCACGGCACATCCGATGTGGGGATGGCGGCCGGACCCCCCCCCCAAATGGACACCCTTGACCTTGACCCCAGTGCCACCTGACCCTTGACCTCCAGTGCACACCTTGACCCCCCAGCACCCACCTTGACCCCCAGTGCACACCTTGACCTTGACCCCTAGCACCCACCTTGACCTCCAGCACCACCTTGACCCCCAGTGCCACCTTGACCTTGACCTCCAGCACCCACCTTGACCCCCCAGTGCCACCCTTGACCCCCAGCACCCACCTTGACCCCCAGTGCCACCTTGACCTTGACCTCCAGTGCACACCTTGACCCCCAGCACCCACCTTGACCTTGACCCCTAGCACCCACCTTGACTCCTAGCACCCACCTTGACCTCGACCTCCAGTGCCACCCTTGACCTTGACCTCCAGTGCACACCTTGACCCCCAGCACCCACCCTTGACCTCCAGCACCCACCTTGACCCCCAGTGCAACCTTGACCTTGACCTCCAGTGCCACCTTGACCTTGAACCCCAATATCCATCTTGACCC
>JAVLUU010000541.1:137500-140000 GCA_032206185.1 Columba guinea | reverse complement strand
CTTTCTTTCTTTCTTTCCTACGTTCTTTCTTTCTTTTATTTTCTTTCTTTCTTTCTTTCTTTTTTCTTTCTTTCTTTTTTCTTTCTTTCTTTTTTCTTTCTTTCTTTCTTTATTTCTTTTTAATTTCTTTCTTTCTTTTTTCTTTCTTTCTTTCTTTCTTTTAATTTCTTTCTTTCTTTCTTTCTTTCTTTCTATCTTACTTTCTTTCTTTCTTTCTTTCCCACGTTCTTTCTTTCTTTCTTTCTTCTTTCTTTTTTTCTTTCTTTCTTTCTTTCTTTTTTCTTTCTTTCTTTCTTTCTTTCTTTCTTTCTTTCTTTCTTTCTTTCTTTCTTTCTTTCTTTTTTCTTTCTTTCTTTCTTTCTTTCTTTCTTATTTCTTTCTTTCTTTCTTTCTTTCTTTTTAATTTATTTCTTTCTTTCTTTTTTCTTTCTTTCTTTCGTTCTTTCTTTTTAATTTCTTTCTTTCTTTCTTTCTTTCTTTCCTACGTTCTTTCTTTCTTTGTTTTTTCTTTCTTTCTTTCTTTCCTACGTTCTTTCTTTCTTTCTTTCTTCTTTCTTTCTTTCTTTCCTTCTTTCTTTTTTTTTCTTTTTTTCTTTTTTCTTTCTTTCTTTCTTTCTTTCTTTTTAATTTCTTTCTTTCTTTCTTTCCTACGTTCTTTGTTTCTTTCTTCTTTCTTTCTTTCTTTCTTTCTTTCTTTCTTTTTAATTTCTTTCTTTCCTACGTTCTTTTTTTCTTTCTTTCTTTCTTACGTTATTTCTTTCTTTCTTTCTTTTTTCTTTCTTTCTTTCTTTTTTCTTTCTTTCTTTCTTTTTAATTTCTTTCTTTCTTTTTTCTTTCTTTCTTTCTTTCTTTCTTTCTTTCTTTCTTTCTTTCTTTCTTTTTAATGTCTTTCTTTCTTTTTCTTTCTTTCCTACGTTCTTTCTTTCTTTCTTTTTTCTTTCTTTCTTTCTTTCTTTCTTTCTTTCTTTTTTTCTTTCTTTCTTTCTTTCTTTTTTTCTTTCTTTCTTTCTTTCTTTATATTAATTTCTTTCTTTCTTTTTTCTTTCTTTCTTTCTTTCTTTTTTCTTTCTTTCTTTCTTTCTTTTTAATTTCTTTCTTTCTTTTTTCTTTCTTTCTTTCTTTCTTTTTAATTTTTTTCTTTCTTTCTTTCTTTCTATCTTTCTTTCTTTCTTTCTTTCTTTTTAATGTCTTTCTTTCTTTTTCTTTCTTTCCTACGTTCTTTCTTTCTTTCTTTTTTCTTTCTTTCTTTCTTTCTTCTTTCTTTTTTTCTTTCTTTCTTTCTTTCTTTTTTCTTCCTTTCTTTCTTTCCTACGTTCTTTCTTTCTTTATTTCTTCTTCTTTCTTTCTTTCTTTCTTTTTTCTTTCTTTCTTTCTTTCTTTCTTTCTTTTTTAATTTCTTTCTTTCCTACGTTCTTTCTTTCATTCTTTTTTCTTTCTTTCTTTCTTTCTTTCTTTCTTTCTTTCTTTTTTCTTTCTTTCTTTCATTCTTTCTTTTTTCTTTCTTTCCTACGTTCTTTCTTCCTTTCTTTCTTTCTTTTTTCTTTCTTGCTTTCTTTCTTTCTTTCTTTCCTTTTTCTTTCTTTTTTCTTTCTTTCTTTCTTTCTTTCTATCTTACTTTCTTTCTTTCTTTCTTTCCCACGTTCTTTCTTTGTTTCTTTCTTCTTTCTTTCTTTCTTTCTTTCTTTTTAATTTCTTTCTTTCCTACGTTCTTTCTTTCTTTCTTTCTTTTTCTTTCTTTCTTTCTTTCTTTCTTTCTTTCTTTCTTTCTTTTTTTCTTTCTTTCTTTCTTTCTTTATTTTAATTTCTTTCTTTCTTTTTTCTTTCTTTCTTTCTTTTTTCTTTCTTTCTTTCTTTTTTCTTTCTTTCTTTCTTTCTTTCTTTCTTTCTTTCTTTCTTTCTTTTTCTTTCTTTCTTTCTTTTCTTTTTAATTTCTTTCTTTCTTTCTTTCTATCTTTCTTTCTTTCTTTCTTACTTTCTTTCTTTATTTCCTACGTTCTTTCTTTCTTTTATTTTCTTTCTTTTTTCTTTCTTTCTTTTTTCTTTCTTTCTTTATTTCTTTCTTTTTTCTTTCTTTCTTTCTTTCTTTCTTTCTTTTTTCTTTCTTTCTTTCTTTTAGTTCTATTTTCTTTCTTTCTTTCTTTCTTTCTTTCGTTCTTTCTTTTTTCTTTCTTTCTTTCTTTCTTTCTTTCTTTCTTTCTTTTTTCTTTCTTTCTTTCTTTCTTTCTTTTTAATTTCTTTCTTTCTTTCTTTCTTTTTTCTTTCTTTCTTTCTTTCTTTCTTTCTTTCTTTCTTTCTTTCTTTCTTTCTTTCTTTCTTTTTTAATTTCTTTCTTTCTTTCTTTCTCTCTTTCTTTCTTTCTTTCCTACGTTCTTTCTTTCTTTGTTTTTTCTTTCTTTCTTTCTTTCTTTCCTACGTTTCTTTCTTTCTTTCTTTCTTTATTCTTTCTTTCTTTCTTTCCTTATTTCTTATTTTCTTTCATTCTTTCTTTTTTCTTTCTTTC
>JAVLUU010000541.1:100000-102500 GCA_032206185.1 Columba guinea | reverse complement strand
TTTCTTTCTTTCCCACGTTCTTTCTTTCTTTCTTTCTTCTTTCTTTTTTTCTTTCTTTCTTTTTTCTTCCTTTCTTTCTTTCCTACGTTCTTTCTTTCTTTATTTCTTCTTCTTTCTTTCTTTCTTTCTTTCTTTTTAATTTCTTTCTTTCTTTCTTTCTTTCTTTTTAATTTCTTTCTTTCTTTCTTTCTTTCCTACGTTCTTTCTTTCTTTGTTTTTTCTTTCTTTCTTTCTTTCTTTCCTATGTTCTTTCTTTCTTTCTTTCTTTCTTCTTTCTTTCTTTCTTTCCTTCTTTCTTTTTTTCTTTCTTTCTTTCTTTTTTCTTTCTTTCTTTCTTTCTTTCTTTTTAATTTCTTTCTTTCTTTCTTTCCTACGTTCTTTGTTTCTTTCTTCTTTCTTTCTTTCTTTCTTTCTTTCTTTTTTCTTTCTTTCTTTCCTACGTTCTTTCCTTCTTTCTTTCTTTCTTTTTTCTTTCTTTCTTTTTTCTTTCTTTCTTTCTTTTTAATTTCTTTCTTTCTTTTTTCTTTCTTTCTTTCTTTCTTTCTTTCTTTCTTTCTTTCTTTCTTTATTTTTAATTTCTTTCTTTCTTTTTCTTTCTTTCCTACGTTCTTTCTTTCTTTCTTTTTTCTTTCTTTTTTCTTTCTTTTTTCTTTCTTTCTTTCTTTCTTTCTTTGTTTTTTTCTTTTTTCTTTCTTTCTTTCCTACGTTCTTTCTATCTTTCTTTCTTCTTTTTTTTTCTTTCTTTCTTTTTAATTTCTTTCTTTCTTTATTTCTTTCTATCTTTGTTTCTTTCTTTCTTTCTTTCTTTCTCTTATTCTTTTTAATTTTTTTCTTTCCTACGTTCTTTCTTTCTCTTTCTTTTTTTTTCTTTCTTTCTTTCTTTCTTTCTTTTTAATTTCTTTCTTTCCTACGTTCTTTTTTTCTTTCTTTCTTTCTTTCTTTTTTCTTTCTTTCTTTCTTTTTAATTTCTTTCTTTTTTCTTTCTTTCTTTCTTTCTTTCTTTATTTCTTTCTTTATTTCTTTTTAATTTCTTCCTTTCTTTTTCTTTCTTTCCTACGTTCTTTCTTTCTTTCTTTTCTCTTTCTTTTTTCTTTCTTTCTTTCTTTCTTTCTTTCTTCTTTCTCTCTTTCTTTCTTTCTTTCTTTCTTTCTTTCTTTATTTCTTTTTAATTTCTTTCTTTTTTCTTTCTTTCTTTCTTTTTAATTTCTTTCTTTCTTTCTTTCTATCTTACTTTCTTTCTTTCTTTCTTTCCCACGTTCTTTCTTTGTTTCTTTCTTCTTTCTTTTTTTCTTTCTTTCTTTTTAATTTCTTTCTTTCCTACGTTCTTTCTTTCTTTCTTTCTTTCTTTTTCTTTCTTTCTTTCTTTCTTTCTTTCTTTCTTTCTTTCTTTCTTTTTTCTTTCTTTCTTTCTTTATTTTAATTTCTTTCTTTCTTTTTTCTTTCTTTCTTTCTTTCTTTTCTCTTTCTTTCTTTCTTTTTTCTTTCTTTCTTTCTTTCTTTCTTTCTTTCTTTCTTTCTTTCTTTCTTTCTTTTTCTTTCTTTCTTTCTTTATTTTTAATTTCTTTCTTTCTTTCTTTCTATCTTTCTTTCTTTCTTACTTACTTTCTTTCTTTATTTCCTACGTTCTTTCTTTCTTTTATTTTCTTTCTTTCTTTCTTTTTTCTTTCTTTCTTTATTTCTTTCTTTTTTCTTTCTTTCTTTCTTTCTTTCTTTTTTCTTTCTTTCTTTCTTTTAGTTCTATTTTCTTTCTTTCTTTCTTTCTTTCTTTCTTTTTTCTTTCTTTCTTTCTTTTTAATTTCTTTCTTTCTTTTTTCTTTCTTTCTTTCTTTCTTTCTTTCTATCTTTCTTTCTTTCTTTCTTTCTTTCTTTTTAATTTCTTTCTTTCTTTCTTTCTTTCTTTCTTTCTTTCCTACGTTCTTTCTTTCTTTGTTTTTTCTTTCTTTCTTTCTTTCTTTCCTACGTTCTTTCTTTCTTCTTTCTTTCTTTCTTTCCTTATTTCTTATTTTCTTTCTTTCTTTCTTTTTTCTTTCTTTCTTTCTTTTTAATTTCTTTCTTTCTTTCTTTCTTTCTTTCCTACGTTCTTTGTTTCTTTCTTCTTTCTTTCTTTCTTTCTTTCTTTCTTTCTTTCTTTTTAATTTCTTTCTTTCCTACGTTCTTTTTTCTTTCTTTCTTTCTTACGTTCTTTCTTTCTTTCTTTCTTTCTCTTTCTTTCTTTCTTTTTTCTTTCTTTCTTTCTTTTTAATTTCTTTCTTTCTTTTTTCTTTCTTTCTTTCTTTCTTTCTTTCTATCTTTCTTTCTTTCTTTCTTTCTTTCTTTTTAATTTCTTTCTTTCTTTTTCTTTCTTTGCTACGTTCTTTCTTTCTTTCTTTTTTCTTTCTTTCTTTCTTTCATTTTATTTCTTTCTTTTTTCTTTCTTTCTTTCTTTTTTCTTTCTTTCTTTCTTTCTTTATTTTAATTTCTTTCTTTCTTTTTTCTTTCTTTCTTTCTTTCTTTCTTTTTT
>JAVLUU010000541.1:52500-55000 GCA_032206185.1 Columba guinea | reverse complement strand
TCTTTCTTTCTTTTTTCTTTCTTTCTTTCTTTCTTTATAATTTCTTTCTTTCTTTCTTTCTTTCTTTCTTTCTTTCTTTCTTTTTTCTTTCTTCCTTTTTTCTTTCTTTCTTTCTTTCTTCCTTTCTTTTTAATTTCTTTCTTTCTTTCTTTCATTCCTACGTTCTTTATTTCTTTCTTTTTTCTTTCTTTCTTTCTTTCTTTCTTTCTTTCTTTCTTTCTTTTTTCTTTCTTTCTTTCTTTCTTTTTTCTTTCTTTCTTTCTTTATTTTAATTTCTTTCTTTCTTTTTTCTTTCTTTCTTTCTTTTTTCTTTCTTTCTTTTTTCTTTCTTTCTTTCTTTCTTTTTTCTTTCTTTCTTTCTTTATTTTAATTTCTTTCTTTCTTTTTTCTTTCTTTCTTTCTTTCTTTTTTCTTTCTTTCTTTCTTTATTACTTTTTAATTTCTTTCTTTCTTTTTTCTTTCTTTCTTTCTTTCTTTTAATTTCTTTCTTTCTTTCTTTCTTTCTTTTTAATTTCTTTCTTTCCTACGTTCTTTCTTTCTTTCTTTCTTTCTTTCTTTTTCTTTCTTTCTTTCTTTCTTTCTTTCTTTCTTTCTTTCTTTCTTTCTTTCTTTCTTTTTTCTTTCTTTCTTTCTTTCTTTCTTTATTTTAATTTCTTTCTTTCTTTTTTCTTTCTTTCTTTCTTTCTTCTTTCTTTCTTTCTTTTTTCTTTCTTTCTTTCTTTTTCTTTCTTTCTTTCTTTCTTTTTAATTTCTTTCTTTCTTTCTTTCTATCTTTCTTTCTTTCTTACTTTTTTCTTTATTTCCTACTTTCTTTCTTTCTTTTATTTTCTTTCTTTCTTTCTTTCTTTTTTCTTTCTTTCTCTTTTCTTTCTTTCTTTCTTTCTTTCTTTCTTTCCTTCTTTTTTCTTTCTTTCTTTCTTTATTTCTTTTTAATTTCTTTCTTTTTCTTTCTTTCTTTCTTTCTTTTTAATTTCTTTCTTTCTTTCTTTCTTTCTATCTTACTTTCTTTCTTTCTTTCTTTCCCACGTTCTTTCTTTGTTTCTTTCTTCTTTCTTTTTTTCTTTCTTTCTTTTTAATTTCTTTCTTTCCTACGTTCTTTCTTTCTTTCTTTTTCTTTCTTTCTTTCTTTCTTTTTTTCTTTCTTTCTTTCTTTCTTTCTTTCTTTCTTTTTTCTTTCTTTCTTTCTTTCTTTATTTTAATTTCTTTCTTTCTTTTTTCTTTCTTTCTTTCTTTCTTTTCTCTTTCTTTCTTTCTTTTTTCTTTCTTTCTTTCTTTCTTTCTTTCTTTCTTTCTTTCTTTCTTACTTTCTTTCTTTATTTCCTACGTTCTTTCTTTCTTTTATTTTCTTTCTTTCTTTCTTTCTTTTTTCTTTCTTTCTTTATTTCTTTCTTTTTTCTTTCTTTCTTTCTTTCTTTCTTTCTTTCTTTCTTTTTAATTTCTTTCTTTCCTACGTTCTTTTTTCTTTCTTTCTTTCTTACGTTCTTTCTTTCTTTCTTTCTTTCTTTCTTTTTTCTTTCTTTCTTTCTTTTTTCTTTCTTTCTTTCTTTTTAATTTCTTTCTTTCTTTTTTCTTTCTTTCTTTCTTTCTTTCTATCTTTCTTTCTTTCTTTCTTTCTTTCTTTCTTTCTTTTTAATTTCTTTCTTTCTTTTTCTTTCTTTGCTACGTTCTTTCTTTCTTTCTTTTTTCTTTCTTTCTTTCTTTCTTTTTTCTTTCTTTCTTTTTTCTTTCTTTCTTTCTTTCTTTTTAATTTCTTTCTTTCTTTCTTTCTTTCTATCTTTCTTTCTTTCTTTCTTTCTTTCCTACGTTCTTTCTTTCTTTCTTTCTTCTTTCTTTTTTTCTTTCTTTCTTTTTTCTTCCTTTCTTTCTTTCCTACTTTCTTTCTTTCTTTATTTCTTCTTCTTTCTTTCTTTCTTTCTTTCTTTTTAATTTCTTTCTTTCTTTCTTTCTTTCTTTCTTTTTAATTTCTTTCTTTCTTTCTTTCTTTCTTTCCTACGTTCTTTCTTTCTTCATTTTTCTTTCTTTCTTTCCTTTTAATTTCTTTCTTTCTTTCTTTCTTTCTTTTTTCTTTCTTTCTTTCTTTCTTTCTTTCTTTTTTCTTTCTTTCTTTCTTTCTTTCTTTCTTTCTTTCTTTCTTTTTAATTTCTTTCTTTCTTTCTTTCTTTTTTCTTTCTTTCTTTCTTTCTTTCTTTCTTTCTTTCCTACGTTCTTTCTTTCTTTCTTCTTTCTTTCTTTCCTTCTTTCTTTTTTTTTTCTTTCTTTTTTCTTTCTTTCTTTCTTTCTTTTTAATTTCTTTCTTTCTTTCTTTCCTACGTTCTTTCTATCTTTTTTCTTTCTTTCTTTCTTTCTTTCTTTCTTTCCTATGTTCTTTCTTCCTTTCTTTTTTCTTTCTTTCTTTCCTACGTTCTTTCTTTCTTTCCTTCTTTCTTCTTTTTTTTTCTTTCTTTCTTTTTAATTTCTTTCTTTCCTACGTTGTCTCTTTCTTTCTTTTTTCTTTCTTTCT
>JAVLUU010000540.1:92500-95000 GCA_032206185.1 Columba guinea | reverse complement strand
AAGAAAAAAGAAAGAAAGAAAGAAAGAACGTAGGAAAAAAAAAGAAAGAAAGAAACAAAGATAGAAAGAAAGAAAGAAAGAAATTAAAAAGAAAGAAAGAAAAAAGAAAGAAAGAAAGAAAGAAAGAAAAATAAAGAAAGAAAGAAAAAAGAATGAAAAAAATTAAAAAGAAAGATGAAAGAAAAAAGAAAGAAAGAAAGAAATAAGAAAGAAAGAAAGAAAGAAAGAAAGAAAGAACGTAGGAAAGAAAGAAAGAAAGAAAGAAAGAAAGAAAGAAAGAAAGAAGTTAAAAAGAAAGAAAGAAAGAAAAATAAAGAAAGAAAGAAACTAAAAAGAAAGAAAGAAAGAAAGAAAGTTAAAAGAAAGAAAGAAAGAAAGAAAAAAGAAAGAAAGAAAGAAAGAAAGAAAAAGAAAAAGATAGAAAGAAAGAAAGAAAGAAAGAAATTAAAAAGAAAGAAAGAAAAAAGAAGGAAAGAAACAACATAGGAAAGAAAGAAAGAAAAAAAAGAAAGAAAAAAAGAAAGAAAGAAAGAAATTAAAAAGAAAGAAAGAAAGAAAAAAGAAAGAAAGAAATTAAAAAGAGAGAAAGAAAAAAGAAGGAAAGAAAGAAAGAAAAAAGAAAGAAAGAAAGAAAGAAAGAAAGAAAAAAAAAAGAAAGAAAGAAAGAACATAGGAAAGAAAGAAATAAAGAAAAAAGAAAGAAGAAAGAAAGAAAGAAATTAAAAAGAAAGAAAGAAAGAAAGAAAAAAGAAAGAAAGAAAGAAATTAAAAAGACGGAAAGAAAGAAAGAAAAAAGAAAGAAAGAAAGAAAGGAAAAAGAAAGAAAGAAAGAAAGAAAAAGGAAAGAAAGAAAGAACATAGGAAAGAAAGAAAGAAAGAAAGAAAGAAATTAAAAAGAAAGAAAAAAAGAAAGACAAAAGAAAGAAAGAAAGAAACAAAGAAAAAAGAAAGAAAAAAGAAAGAAAAAAGAAAGAAAAAAGAAAGAAAGAAAGAAAGAAAGAAAGAAAAAAGAAAGAAAGAAAGAACGTAGGAAAGAAAGAAAGAAACAAAGATAGAAAGAAAGAAAGAAAGAAATTAAAAAGAAAGAAAGAAATTAAAAAGAAAGAAAAAAAGAAAGAAAAAAGAAAGAAATTAAAAAGAAAGAAAGAAAGAAAGAAAGAAAAAAGAAAGAAAGAACTTAGGAAAGAAAGAAAGAAAAAAGAAAGAAAGAAAGAACGTAGGAAAGAAAGAAAGAAAGAAAGAAAGAAAGAAAGAAAGAAAGAAATTAAAAAGAAAGAAAGAAAGAAAGAAAGAAAGAAAAAAGAAAGAAAGAAGGAAAGAAAGAAAGAAAGAAATTAGAAAGAAAGAACGAAAGAAAAAAGAAAGTAATAAAGAAAGAAAGAAAAAAGAAAGAAAGAAAGAACAAAGAAAGAAAGAAAGAAAGAAATTAAAAGATAGAAAGAAAGAAACAAAGATATCTAAAAGAAAGAAAGAAAGAAAGAAAAAAGAAAGAAAGAAAGAAAGAAAGAAAAAAGAAAGAAAGAAAGAACATAGGAAAGAAAGAAAGAAAGAAAGAAAGAAAGAAAGAAATTAAAAAGAAAGAAAGAAAGAAAAAATAAAGATAGAAAGAATTTAAAAAGAAAGAAAGAAAGAAAGAAAAAAAGAAAGAAAGAAAGAAAGAAAGAAATTAAAAAGAAAGAAAGAAAAAAGAAAGAAAGAAAGAAAAAAGGAAGAAAGGAAGAAAGAAAGAAAGAAAGAAAGAAAATGAAAGAAAGAACGAACGTAGGAAAGAAAGAAAGAAAGAATGAAGAAAGAAAGAAGGATAAAAAGAAAGAAAGAAAAAAGAAATTAAAAGGAAAGAAAGAAATTAAAAAGAAAGAAAGAAAGAAAGAAAGAAACTAGGAAAAAGGAAAGAAAGAAAGAAAAATTAAAGAAAAAAAATAAAAAGAAAGAAAGAAAAAAGAAAGAAAGAAAGAAAGAAAAAAGAAAGAAAGAAAGACAGAAAGAAAGAAAGAAAGAAAAAAGAAAGAAAGAAAAAAGAAAGAAAGAACGAACGTAGGAAAGACAGGAAGAAAGAAAGTAACACAGAAAGAAAGAAAGAAAGAGAGAAAAAAAGAAAA
Source organism: Columba guinea (assembly GCA_032206185.1). Lineage (NCBI taxonomy): Eukaryota > Metazoa > Chordata > Aves > Columbiformes > Columbidae > Columba > Columba guinea. The sequence continues at coordinate 92,901 of JAVLUU010000540.1, read as the reverse complement.
ATAAAGAGAAAGAAAGAAAGAAAGAAAGAAAGAAAGAAAGAAAGAAAGAAAGAAAAAAAAAGAAAGAAAGACAGAAAGAAAGAAAGAAAAAGAAAGAAAGAAAGAAAAAGAAAGAAAGAAAGACAGAAAGAAAGAAACAAAAAAATAAAGAAAGAATAAAGAAAGAAGGACAGAAAAAAAGAAAAAAGAAAGAAAGAAGAAAGAATGAAGAAGAAAGAAAGAAACATAGAAAGAAAGAAAGAAAAAAGAAAGAAAGAAAGACAGAAAGAAAGAAGGAAAGAAAAAGAAAGAAAGAAAAAGAAAGAAAGAAAGAAGGAAAGAAAAAAGAAAGAAAGAAAGAGAAAAAGAAAAAGAAAGAAGGAAAGAAAGAAAGAAAGAAAGAAAGAAAGAAAAAAGAAAGA
>JAVLUU010000540.1:77500-80000 GCA_032206185.1 Columba guinea | reverse complement strand
TTTCTTTCTGTCTTTCTTTCTGTCTTTCTTTCTGTCTTTCTTTGTTCTTTCATTCTTATTTCTTTCTTTTTTCTTTCTTACTTTTTTCTTTCTTATTTTTTTCTTTTTTTTTTCCTCGCTTTCTGTCTTTTTTCTTTCTTTCTTTTTTCTTTCTTTCTTCTTTCTTTCTTCTTTCTTTCTTTCTTTCTTATTTCTTTCTTTTTTCTCTCTCTTTCTTTTCCTTTCTTTCTTTCTGTCTTTCTTTCTTTCTATCTTTCTTTCTTTCTTTCTTCTTTCTTTCTTTCTTTTTCTTTCTTTTTTCCTTCTTTCTTTCTTTTTTCTTCTTTCTCTTTCTTTCTTTCTTTCTTATTTCTTTCTTCTTTCTTCCTTTCTTCTTTCTTTCTTCTTTCTTTCTTTCTTTCTTTCTTTCTTCTATCATTCTTTCTTTCTTTCTTTCTTTCTTTCTTTCTTTTCCTTTCTTTCTTTCATTCTGTCTTTCTTTCTGTCTTTCTTTCTTTCTATTTTCTTTCTTTCTTTCTTTCTTTGTCTTTCTTTCTTTCTATCTTTCTTATTTCTTTCTTTCTTTCTTTCGTTCTTTCTTCCTTTCTTATTTTCTTTATTTTTTCTTTCTTTCTTTCTTTTTTCTTTCTTTCTTTCTTTTTTCTTTCTTACTTTCTTTTTCTTTCTTTCATTCTTTATTTCTGTCTTTCTTTCTTTTTTCTTTCTTTCTTTCTTTCTTCTTTCTTTCTTCTTTCTTTCTTTATTTCTTATTTCTTTCCTTTTTTTCTCTCTCTTTCTTTCTTTCTTTCTTTCTTTCTTTTCCTTTCTTTCTTTCATTCTGTCTTTCTGTCTTTCTTTCTTTCTATTTTCTTTCTTTCTTTCTTTGTCTTTCTTTCTTTCTATCTTTCTTATTTCTTTCTTTCTTTCTTTCGTTCTTTCTTCCTTTCTTATTTTCTTTATTTTTTCTTTCTTTCTTTCTTTTTTCTTTCTTTCTTTCTTTCTTCTTTCTTACTTTCTTTTTCTTTCTTTCTTTCTTTATTTCTGTCTTTCTTTCTTTTTTCTTTCTTTCTTTCTTTCTTTCTTCTTTCTTTCTTTCTTTTTCTTTCTTTCTTGCTTTCTTCTATCATTATTTTTCTTTCTTTCTTTCTTTCTTTCTTTCTTTCTTTCTTTTCCTTTCTTTCTTTCTGTCTTTATTTCTTTCTTTCTTTTTTACTTTCTTTCTTTCTTCTTTTTTTTTCTTTCCATCTTTCTTTCTTTCTTCTTTCTTTCTTTCTTTCTTTCTTTCTTCTTTCTCTTTCTTTCTTCTTTCTATCTTTTTTTCTTCTTTCTTTCTTTTTTCTTTCTTTCTTTCTTTCATCATTCTTTCTTTCTTTTTCTTTCTTTCTTTCTATCTTTTTTATTTCTTTCTTTCTTTCTTTCTCTCTTCCTTTTTTCTTTCTTTCTTTCTTCCTTTCTTCTTTCTTTCTTTCTTTCGTTCTTTCTTCCATTCTTAATTTCTTTCTTTTTTCTTTCTTCTTTCTTTTTCCTTTCTTTCTTTCTTTCTTTTTCTTACTTTCTTTCTTTTTCTCTTACTTTCTGTCTTTCTTTCTTTATTTATTTTTCTTTCTTTCTTTCTTTTTTATTCTTTCCTTCTTTCTGTCCTTTTGTCTTTCCTTCTTTTTCTTTCTTTCTTTCTTTCTGTCTTTCTTTCTTTCTTTTTTCTTCCTTTCTTTCTGTCTTTCTTTCTGTCTTTCTTTCTTTTTTCTTTCTTTCATTCTTTTCTTCTTTCTTTCTTTTTTCTTTCTTCCTTTCTTTTTTCTCTTTCTTTTCTTCTTTCTTTCTTTTCTTACTTTCTGTCTTTCTTTCTTTCTGTCTTTCTTTCTTTCTTTTTTCTTTCTTTCTTTCTTTTTCTTTCTTTCTTTCTTTCTTTCTTTCTTCTTTCTTTCTTTCTTCTTTCTTTCTATTTTTCTTTCTTTCTTTCTTTCTTTCTTCCTCTCTTTCCTTCTCTCTTCTTTCTTCTTTCTTTTTTCTTAATTTTTTTCTTTCTTTCTTTTTTACTTTCTGTCTTTCTTTCTTTCATTCTTTTTTCTTTCTTTCTTTCTTTTTTCTATCTTCTTTATTTTTTCTTTCTTTCTTACCTTCTTACTTTTTTCTTTCTTGCTTACTTTCTTTCTTTTTCATTCTTTCTGTCTGTCTTTCTTTCTTTTTTCTATCTTTTTCTTTCTTTCTTTCTTTCTTTTTTCATTATTTCTTACTTTTTTCTTTTTTCTTTCTTTCTTTTCCTTTTTTCTTTCTTTCTCTCTTTCTTTTTCTTTCTTTCATTGTTTCTGTCTTTCTTTCTTTTTTCTTTCTTTCTCCCTTCTCTTTTCTTTCTTTTTTATTTCTTTCTTTCTTTTTTCTTTCTTTCTTTCTTTCTCTCTTTCTTCTTTCTATATTTTTTCTTTCTTTCATTTTTCTTTCTTTCTTTCACTCTCTCTTTCATTCTTTTTTCTTTCATTCTTTCTTTCTTTTCTTCTTTCTTTTTTTCCTTTCTTTCTTTCTA
>JAVLUU010000540.1:55000-60000 GCA_032206185.1 Columba guinea | reverse complement strand
TCTTTTTTTTTCCTTTCTTTCTTTCTTTCTTTTTCTTTCTTTCTTTCTTTCTTTCTTTCTTTTTTCTTTCTATCTTTTTTTCTGTATTTCTTTCTTTATTCTTTCTTTCTTTCTGTCTTTCTTTCTTTCTTTCTTTCATTTTTTGTTCTTTCTTTCTTTTTTCTTTCTTTCTTTCTTTCTTTTTTCTTTCTTTCTTTTTTCTTTCTTTTTTTCTTTCTTTCTTTTTTATTTCTTTCTTTTTTCTTTCTTTCTTCTTTCTTTCTTTTTTCTTTCTTTCTTTTTTTTTTCTTTTTTCTCTTTTTATTTTCTTTCTTCCTTTTTTCTTTTTTCTTTCTTTCTGTCTTTCTATCTTTCTTTTTTCTTTCTTTCTTTCTTTTTTCTTTCTTTCTTTTTCTTTCTTCCTTTCTTTCTTTCTTTCATTTTCTTTCTTTATTTCTTTCCGTCTTTCTTTCTTTCTTTTTTCTTTTTTCTTTCTTTCTTTCTGTCTTTTTTATTTTCTTTCTTTTTTCTTTCTTTTTCTTTTTCCTTTCTTTCTCTTTCTTTTTTCTTTCTTTCTTTTTCTTTCTTTCTTTCTTTCTGTCTTTCTTTCTTTCTTCTTTCTTTCTTTCTTTCTTTTTCTTCCTTATTCTTCTTTCTTTCTTTCTTTCTGTCTTTTTTCCTGTCTTTCTTTCGTTCTTTTTTCTTTCTTTCTTTCTTTTTTGTTTCTTTCTTTTTCTTTCTTTCTTTCTTTTTTCTTTCTTTCTTTCTTTATTCTTTCTTTTTTCTTTCTTTCTTTCTTTCATTCTTTCTCTTTCCTTCTTTCGTTCTGTCTTTCTTTCTTTCTTTCTTTTTTTCTTTCTTTATTTCTTTCTTTTTTCTTTCTCTCTTTTTCTTTCTTTCTTTTTTTTTCTTTCTTTCTTCTTTCTTTTTCTTTCTTTCTTTCTTTCTGTCTTTCGTTCTTTCATTCTTCTTTCTTTCTTTCTTTCTTTTTCTTTCTTATTCTTTTTTCTTTCTTTCTTTCTCTCTTTCTGTCTTTCTTTCATTCTTTTTTCTTTCTTTCTTATTTCTTTCTTTCTTTCTTTTTTCTTTCTTTCTTTCTTTAGTTTCTTTCTTTCTTTCTTTCTGTCTTTCTTTCTGTCTTTCTTTCTTAATTTCTTTCTTTCTTTCTTTTTTCTTTCTTTTCTTTCTTTCTTTCTTTCTTCTTTCTTTCTTTCTTTCTTTTACTTTCCTTTTCTTTCTGTCTTTCTTTCTGTCTTTCTTTCTTAATTTCTTTCTTTCTTTCTTTTTTCTTTTTCTTTCTTTCTCCTTTCTTTCTTTTTTCTTTCTTTCTATTTCTTTCTTCTGTCTTTCTTTCTTTCTTTCTTTCTTCTTTCTCTTTCTTTTTTCTTTCTTTTTTTTCTTTCTTTCTCTTTTCTTTCTTCTTTCATTTTCATTCTTTCTTTCTTTCTGTCTTTCATTATTTCTTTCTTCTTTCTTTCTTTCTTTCTTTTTCTTTCTTATTCTTCTTCTTTCTTTCTTTCTTTCTGTCTTTCTCTCTTTCTATTTTATTTCTTTCTTTTTTCTTTCTTTCTTTTTTCTTTCTTTCTTTCTTTCTTTTTCTTTCTTATTCTTTTTTCTTTCTTTCTGTCTTTCTTTCTGTCTTTCTTTCTTTCTTTTTTCTTTCTTTCTTTCTGTCTTTCTTATTTTCTTTCTTTTTTTTCTTTCTTTCTATCTTTCTTTTTTCTTTCTTTCTTTTTCTTTCTTTTTTTTCTTTCTTTTTCTTTCTTTCTTTCTTCCTGTCTTTCTTTCTTTCTTTTTTCTTTCTTTCTTTCTTCTTTGTTTCTTTCTTTTTCTTTCTTTCTTTCTTTCTTTCTTTCTTTTTTCTTTCTTTCTTTCTTTCTTTCTTTTTTCTTTCTTTTTTTCTTTCTTTCTTTCTTTCTTTCTTTCTTTTTCCTTCTTTCTTTCTGTCTTTCTTTCTTTCTTTCTTTTTTTCTTTCTTTATTTCTTTCTTTTTTTCTTTCTTTCTTTTCTTTCTTTCTTTCTTCTTTCTTTCTTTTTTATTTCTTTCTTTCTTTCTTTCTTCTGTCTTTCTTTCTTTCTTTTCCTTTCCTTCTCTCTTTCTTTCTTTTTTCTTTTTCTTTCTTTCTTTCTTTCCTTCTGTCTTTCTTTCTTTCTTATCTCCTTTCTTTCTTCTTTCTTTCTTTCTTTCTGTCTTTCTTTCTTTCTTTCTTTCTTTCTTTCTTCTTTCTCTTTCTTTTTTCTTTCTTTTTTTTCTTTCTTTCTCTTTTCTTTCTTTTTTTTCTTTCTTTCTTCTTTCTTTCTTTTTTCTTTCTTTCTTTATTTCTTTCTTTCTTTTTTCTTTCTTTTTCCTGTCTTTCTTTCTTTTTTCTTTTTCTTTCTTTCTTTCTGTCTTTCTTTCTTTCTTTCTTTCTTTCTTTCTCTTTTTTCTTTCTTTCTTTCTTTTTTTTCTTTCTTTCTTTCTTTCCGTCTTTCTTTCTTTCTTTCTTTCTCTTTTATCTTTCTTTCTTTCTTCTTTCGTTCTTTCTTTTTCTTTCTTTCTGTCTGTCTTTCTTTATTTCTTTCTTTCTTTTTCCTTCTTTCTTTCTTTTTGTCTTTCCTTCTTTCTTTCTTTTTTCTTTCTTTCTTTTTCTTTCTTTCTTTCTGTCTTTCTTTCTTCTTTCTTTCTTTCTTTTTTCTTATTCTTTTTTCTTTCTTTCTTCTTTCTTTCTTTCTTTTTTTTTCCTTTCTTTCTTTCTTTCTTTTTCTTTCTTTCTTTCTTTCTTTCTTTCTTTTTTCTTTCTATCTTTTTTTCTTTCTTTCTTTATTCTTTCTTTCTTTCTGTCTTTCTTTCTTTCTTTCTTTCATTTTTCGTTCTTTCTTTTTTCTTTCTTTCTTTCTTTCTTTTTTCTTTCTTTCTTTTTTCTTTCTTTTTTTCTTTCTTTCTTTTTTATTTCTTTCTTTTTTCTTTCTTTCTTCTTTCTTTCTTTTTTCTTTCTTTCTTTCTTTCTTTTTTCTTTTTTCTCTTTTTATTTTCTTTCTTCCTTTTTTCTTTTTTCTTTCTTTCTGTCTTTCTATCTTTCTTTTTTCTTTCTTTCTTTCTTTCTTTTTTCTTTCTTTCTTTTTCTTTCTTTCTTTCTTTCTTTCATTTTCTTTCTTTATTTCTTTCCGTCTTTCTTTCTTTCTTTCTTTCTTTTTTCTTTTTTCTTTCTTTCTTTCTGTCTTTTTTATTTTCTTTCTTTTTTCTTTCTTTTTCTTTTTCCTTTCTTTCTCTTTCTTTTTTCTTTCTTTCTTTTTCTTTCTTTCTTTCTTTCTGTCTTTCTTTCTTTCTTTCTTCTTTCTTTCTTTCTTTATTTTTCTTCCTTATTCTTCTTTCTTTCTTTCTTTCTGTCTTTTTTCCTGTCTTTCTTTCGTTCTTTTTTCTTTCTTTCTTTCTTTTTTGTTTCTTTCTTTTTCTTTCTTTCTTTCTTTTTTCTTTCGTTCTTTCTTTTTTCTTTCTTTTTTCTTCCTTTCTTTCTTTCATTCTTTCTCTTTCCTTCTTTCGTTCTGTCTTTCTTTCTTTCTTTCTTTTTTTCTTTCTTTATTTCTTTCTTTTTTCTTTCTCTCTTTTTCTTTCTTTCTTTTTTTTTCTTTCTTTCTTCTTTCTTTTTCTTTCTTTCTTTCTTTCTGTCTTTCGTTCTTTCATTCTTCTTTCTTTCTTTCTTTCTTTTTCTTTCTTATTCTTTTTTCTTTCTTTCTTTCTCTCTTTCTGTCTTTCATTCTTTTTTCTTTCTTTCTTATTTCTTTCTTTCTTTCTTTTTTCTTTCTTTCTTTCTTTAGTTTCTTTCTTTCTTTCTTTCTGTCTTTCTTTCTGTCTTTCTTTCTTAATTTCTTTCTTTCTTTCTTTTTTCTTTCTTTTCTTTCTTTCTTTCTTTCTTCTTTCTTTCTTTCTTTTACTTTCCTTTTCTTTCTGTCTTTCTTTCTGTCTTTCTTTCTTAATTTCTTTCTTTCTTTCTTTTTTCTTTTTCTTTCTTTCTCCTTTCTTTCTTTTTCTTTCTTTCTATTTCTTTCTTCTGTCTTTCTTTCTTTCTTTCTTTCTTTCTTCTTTCTCTTTCTTTTTTCTTTCTTTTTTTTCTTTCTTTCTCTTTTCTTTCTTCTTTCATTTTCATTCTTTCTTTCTTTCTGTCTTTCGTTATTTCTTTCTTCTTTCTTTCTTTCTTTCTTTTTCTTTCTTATTCTTCTTCTTTCTTTCTTTCTTTCTGTCTTTCTCTCTTTCTATTTTATTTCTTTCTTTTTTCTTTCTTTCTTTTTTCTTTCTTTCTTTCTTTCTTTTTCTTTCTTATTCTTTTTTCTTTCTTTCTGTCTTTCTTTCTGTCTTTTTTCTTTCTTTTTTCTTTCTTTCTTTCTGTCTTTCTTATTTTCTTTCTTTTTTTTCTTTCTTTCTATCTTTCTTTTTTCTTTCTTTCTTTTTCTTTCTTTTTTCTTTCTTTCTTTTTCTTTCTTTCTTTCTTCCTGTCTTTCTTTCTTTCTTTTTTCTTTCTTTCTTTCTTCTTTGTTTCTTTCTTTTTCTTTCTTTCTTTCTTTCTTTCTTTCTTTTTTCTTTCTTTCTTTCTTTCTTTCTTTTTTCTTTCTTTTTTTCTTTCTTTCTTTCTTTCTTTCTTTCTTTTTCCTTCTTTCTTTCTGTCTTTCTTTCTTTCTTTCTTTCTTTTTTTCTTTCTTTATTTCTTTCTTTTTTTCTTTCTTTCTTTTCTTTCTTTCTTTCTTCTTTCTTTCTTTTTTATTTCTTTCTTTCTTTCTTTCTTCTGTCTTTCTTTCTTTCTTTTCCTTTCCTTCTCTCTTTCTTTCTTTTTTCTTTTTCTTTCTTTCTTTCTTTCCTTCTGTCTTTCTTTCTTTCTTATCTCCTTTCTTTCTTCTTTCTTTCTTTCTTTCTGTCTTTCTTTCTTTCTTTCTTTCTTTCTTCTTTCTCTTTCTTTTTTCTTTCTTTTTTTTCTTTCTTTCTCTTTTCTTTCTTTTTTTTCTTTCTTTCTTCTTTCTTTCTTTTTTCTTTCTTTCTTTATTTCTTTCTT
>JAVLUU010000540.1:12500-20000 GCA_032206185.1 Columba guinea | reverse complement strand
TCTTCTTTCTTTCTTTCTTTCTTTTTCTTTCCTATTCTTCTTATTTCTTTCTTTCTTTCTGTCTTTCTGTCTTTCTTTTTTCTTTCTTTCTTTTTTCTTTCTTTCTTTCTTTTTCTTTCTTTCTTTCTTTCTTTCATTTTTCTTTCTTTCTTTCTTCTTTCTTTCTTTCTTTTTCTTTCTTTCTTTCTTTCTTTCTTTTTTCTTTCTTTCTTTCTTTCTTTTTTCTTTCATTTTTCTTTCTTTCTTTCTTTCTTATTCCTTCTTTCTTTCTGTCTTTCTTTCTTTCTTTCTTTCTTTTTTCTTTCTTTATTTCTTTCTTTTTTCTTTCTCTCTTTTTCTTTCTTTCTTTCTTTTTTTTCTTTCTTTCTTCTTTCTTTTTCTTTCTTTCTTTCTTTCTGTGTTTCGTTCTTTCTTTCTTCTTTCTTTCTTTCTTTTTCTTTCTTATTCTTTTTTCTTTCTTTCTTTCTGTCTTTCTTTCTTTCATTTTTATTCTTTCTTTCTTATTTCTTTCTTTCTTTCTTTCTTTAGTTTCTTTCTTTCTGTCTTTCTTTCTGTCTTTCTTTCTTAATTTCTTTCTTAATTTCTTTCTTTCTTTTTTCTTTCTTTCTTTCTTCTTTCTTTCTTTCTTTGTTTTTCTTTCTTTTTCTTTCTGTCTTTCTTTTTCTTTCTTTCTTTTTTTTTCTTTCTTTCTTTCTTTTTTCTTTCTTTCTTTCTTTCATTCTTTCTTCTTTAATTCTTTCATTCTTTCTTTTTTCTTTCTTTCTTTCTTCCTTTAGTTTCTTTCTTTCTTTCTTTCTTTTTTGTTTCTTTCTTTCTTTCTTTAGTTTCTTTCTTTCTTTCTTTCTTTCTGTCTTTGTTTCTGTCTTTCTTTCTTTCTTTCTTTCTTTTTTCTTTCTTTTCTTTTTTCTTTCTTTCTTTTCTTTCTTTCTTTCTTCTTTCTTTCTTTCTTTTTCCTTTCTTTCTTTTTCTTTCTTCTGTCTTTCTTTTCCTTTCCTTCTCTCTTTCTTTCTTTCTTTCTTTTTTCATTCTTTTTTTTCTTTCTTTCTTTCTTTCTTCTTTCTTTCTTTTTTCTTTTTTCCTTTCTTTCTCTCTTTATTTCTTTCTTTCTTTCTTTTTTCTTTCTTTCTTTCTTTCTTTCTGTCTTTCTTTCTTTTTTTCTTTCTTTCTTTCCTTATTTATTTATTTTCCTTTCTTTCTTTCTTCTTTCTTTCTTTTGTTCTTTCTTTTTTCTTTCTTTCTTCTTTCTTTCTTTTTTCTTTCTTTCTTTCTTTCTTTCTTCTTTCTTTCTGTCTTTCTTTTTCTTTCTTTTTCTCTCTGTCTTTCTTTCTGTCTTTCTTTCTTTTTCTTTCTTTCTTTCTTTCTTACTTTCTTTTTTCTTTCTTTCTTTCTTTCGTTCTTTTTTCTTTCTTTCTTCTTTCTTTTTTCTTTCTTTCTTTCTTTCTTTCTTTCTTTTTTCTTTTTTCTATTTTTTCTTTCTTTTTTCTTTTTTCTTTCCTTCTTTCTGTCTTTCTTTCTTTCTTTCTTTTGTCTTCCTTTCTTTCTTTCTTTTTTCTTTCTTTCTTTTTCTTTCTTTTTTCTTTCTTTCTTTTTATTTTTTTCTTTCTTTCTTTCTGTCTTTATTTCTTCTTTCTTTCTTTCTTTTTCTTTCTTATTCTTCTTTCTTTCTTTCTGTCTTTCTTTCTCTCTTTCTTTCTTTCTTTTTTCTTTCTTTCTTTCTTCTTTCTTTCTTTCTTTTTTTTCTTTCTTTCTTTCTTTCTTTCTTTCTTTTTTCTTTCTTTCTTTCTTTCTTTCTTTCTTGCTTTTTCCTTCTTTCTTTCTTTCTTTCTTTCTCTCTTTCTTTCTCTCTTTCTTCTTTCTTTCTTTATTTCTTTTTTCTTTCTCTCTTTTTCTTTCTTTCTTTCTTTCTTTTTTCTTTCTTTCTTCTTTCTTTTTCATTCTTTCGTCCTGTCTTTCATTCTTTCTTCTTTCTTTCTTTCTTTCTTTTTCTTTCTTATTCTTCTTCTTTCTTTCTTTCTTTCTGTCTTTCTGTCTTTCTATTTTCTTTCTTTCTTTTTTCTTTCTTTCTTTTTTCTTTCTTTCTTTCTTTCTTTTTCTTTCTTATTCTTTTTTCTTTCTTTCTGTCTTTCTTTCTGTCTTTCTTTCTTTCTTTTTCTTTCTTTCTTTCTGTCTTTCTTATTTTCTTTCTTTTTTTTCTTTCTTTCTTTCTTTTTTCTTTCTTTCTTTTTCTTTCTTTTTTCTTTCTTTTTCATTCTTTCTTTCTTCCTGTCTTTCTTTCTTTCTTTTTTCTTTCTTTCTTCTTTGTTTCTTTCTTTTTCTTTCTTTCTTTCTTTCTTTCTTTTTTCTTTCTTTCTTTCTTTTTTCTTTCTTTTTTTCTTTCTTTCTTTCTTTCTTTCTTTCTTTCTTTCTTTCTTTTTCCTTCTTTCTTTCTGTCTTTCTTTCTTTCTTTCTTTTTTTCTTTCTTTATTTCTTTCTTTTTTTCTTTCTTTCTTTCTTTCTCTGTTTATTTTCCTTTCTTTCTTTCTTCTTTCTTTCTTTCTTTCTTTTTTTTTCCTTCTTTCTTTCTTTCTTTCTTCTTTCTTTCTTTCTTTTTTCTTTCTTTTTTTCTTTCTTTTTTCTTTCTTTTTTCATTCTTTCTTTTTTTCTTTCCTTCTTTCTTTTTTCTTTCCTTTTTTCTTTCTTTCTTTCTTTCTTCTTTCTTTCTTTTTTCTTTTTTCCTTTCTTTCTCTCTTTATTTCTTTCTTTCTTTCTTTTTTCTTGCTTTCTTTCTGTCTTTCTTTCTTTTTTTCTTTCTTTCTTTCTTTCTCTATTTATTTTCCTTTCTTTCTTTCTTTTTCTTTCTTTTTCTTTCTGTCTTTCTTTCTCTCTTTCTTTCTTTTTCTTTCTTTCTTTCTTTTTTCTTTCTTTCTTTCTTTCGTTCTTCTTTCTTTCTTTCTTCTTTCTCTCTTTTTTCTTTCTTTCTTTCTTTCTTTCTTTTTCTTTCTTTCTTTCTTTCTTTATTCTTTCTTTCTTTTTCTTTCTTTCTTTCTTTTTTCTTTCTTTCTTTTTTCTTTCTTTCATTTTCTTTCTTACTTTCTGTTTTTCTTTCTTTCTTTCTTTCTTTCTTTTTTCTTTTTTCTTTCTTTCTTTCTGTCTTTCTTTCTTTCTTTCTTTTTTCTTCATTTCTTTCTTTCTTTTTTTTCTTTCTTTTTCTTTCTTTTTTCTTTCTTTCTTTTTCTTTCTTTTTTCTTTCTTTCTTTTTCTTTCTTTCTTTTTTTCTTTCTTTCTTTCTTTCTTTTTTCTTTCTTTCTTTCTTTCTTTCTTGCTTTTTCCTTCTTTCTTTCTTTCTTTCTCTCTTTTTTCTTTCTTTCTTCTTTCTTTCTTTATTTCTTTTTTCTTTCTCTCTTTTTCTTTCTTTCTTTCTTTCTTTTCCATTCTTTCTTTCTGTCTTTCTTCCTTTCGTTCTGTCTTTTTTCTTTCTTTCTTTCTTCTATCTTTCTTTATTTTTTTCCTTCTTTCTTTCTTTCTTCTTTCTTTCTTTCTTTTTTCTTTCTTTTTTTTTCTTTCTTTTTTCTTTCTTTTTTCATTCTTTCTTGCTTTCCTTCTTTCTTTTTTCTTTCCTTTTTTCTTTCTTTCTTTCTTTCTTCTTTCTTTCTTTTTTCTTTTTTCCTTTCTTTCTCTCTTTATTTCTTTCTTTCTTTCTTTTTACTTTCTTTCTTTCTGTCTTTCTTTCTTTTTTCTTTCTTTCTTTCTTTCTTTATTTATTTTCCTTTCTTTCTTTCTTCTTTCTTTTGTTCTTTCTTTTTTCTTTCTTTCTTCTTTCTTTTTTCTTTCTTTCTTTCTTTCTTTCTTCTGTCTTTCTTTCTTTTTCTTTCTTTTTCTTTCTGTCTTTCTGTCTTTCTTTCTTTTTCTTTCTTTCTTTCTTTCTTTTTTTCGTTCTTTTTTCTTTCTCTCTTTTTTCTTTCTTTCTTTCTTTCATTCTTTTTTCTTTTTTCTCTTTTTTCTTTCTTTCTTTTTTCTTTTTTCTTTCTTCCTTTCTGTCTTTCTTTCTTTCTTTCTTTTTTCTTTCTTTCTTTCTTTCTTTCTTCCTTTCTTTCTTTTTTCTTTCTTTATTTCTTTCTTTCTTTTTTCTTTATTCTCTTTTTTCTTTCTTTATTTCTTTTTTCTTTTTTCTTTCTTTCCTTCTGTCTTTCTTTCTTTCTTTCTTTTTTCTTTCTTTCTTTCTTTCTTTATTCTTACTTTCTTTTTCTTTCTTTCTTTCTTTTTTCTTTCTTTCTTTTTTCTTTCTTTCTTTTTCTTTCTTTCTTTCTTTCTGTTTTTCTTTCTTTCTTTCTTTCTTTTTTCTTTTTTCTTTCTTTCTTTCTGTCTTTCTTTCTTTCTTTTTTCTTCCTTTCTTTCTTTCTTTTTTCTTTCTTTCTTTTTCTTTCTTTTTTCTTTCTTTCTTTTTCTTTCTTTCTTTCTTTCTGTCTTTCTTCTTTCTTTCTTTCTTTCTTTTTCTTTCTTATTCTTCTTTCTTTCTTTCTTTCTGTCTTTCTTTCTGTCTTTCTTTCTTTTTTCTTTCTTTCTTTCTTTCTTTCTTTCTTTTTTTTTCTTTCTTTCTTTCTTTCTTTTTTCTTTCTTTCTTTCTTTCTTTCTTTCTTGCTTTTTCCTTCTTTCTTTCTTTCTTTCTCTCTTTCTTTCTTTCTTCTTTCTTTCTTTATTTCTTCTTTCTTTCTCTCTTTTTCTTTCTTTCTTTCTTTTTTCTTTCTTTCTTCTTTCTTTTTCGTTTTTTCTTTCTTTCTGTCTTTCGTTCTTTCTTTCTTCTTTCTTTCTTTTTCTTTCCTATTCTTCTTCTTTCTTTCTTTCTTTCTGTCTTTCTTTCTTTTTTCTTTCCTTTTTTCTTTCTTTCTTTTCTTTCTTTCTTCTTTCTTTCTTTTTTCTTTCTTTCTTTCTTTCTTTCTTCTGTCTTTCTTTGTTTCTTTCTTTTCCATTCCTTCTCTCTTTCTTTCTTTTTTCTTTTTCTTCCTTTCTTTCTTTCCTTCTGTCTTTCTTTCTTTTCTCCTTTCTTTCTTCTTTCTTTCTTTCTTTCTGTCTATCTTTCTTTCTTTCTTTCTTTTTTCTTTCTCTTTCCTTTTTCTTTCTTTTTTTTCTTTCTTTCTCTTTGCTTTCTTTTTTTCTTTCTTTCTTCTTTCTTTCTTTTTTCTTTGTTTCTTTATTTCTTTCTTTCTTTTTTCTTTCTTTTTTCTGTCTTTCTTTCTTTTTTCTTTTTCTTTCTTTCTTTCTTTATCTCTTTCTTTCTTTCTTTCTTTCTTTCTCTTTTTTCTTTCTCTTTTTTCTTTCTTTCTTTCTTTCCGTCTTTCTTTCTTTCTTTCTCTTTTATCTTTCTTTCTTTCTTTCTTTTTTCTTTCGTTCTTTCTTTTTCTTTCTTTCCTTCTGTCTTTCTTTCTTTCTTTTTCCTTCTTTCTTTCTTTCTGTCTTTCCTTCTTTCTTTCTTTTTTCTTTCTTTCTTTTTCTTTCTTTCTTTCTGTCTTTCTTTCTTTCTTCTTTCTTTCTTTCTTTTTTTCTTATTCTTTTTTCTTTCTTTCTTTCTTCTTTCTTTCTTTCTTTTTTCCTTTCTTTCTTTCTTTCTTTTTTCTTTCTATCTTTCTTTTTTCTTTCTTTCTTTCTGTCTTTCTTTCTGTCATTCTTTCTTTCTTTCTTTTTCTTTATTTCTTTTTTTCTGTCTTTCTTTCTTTCTTTTTCTTTCTTTCTTTTTTCTTTTTTTCTCTTTTTTCTTTCTTTCTTTCTTTTTTATTTTTCTTTCTTCCTTTCTGTCTTTCTTTCTTTCTTTCTTTTTTCTTTCTTTCTTTCTTTCTTTCTTTCTTTCTTTCTTCCTTTTTTGTTTCTTTCTTTCTTTCCTTTTTTTATTCTCTTTTTTCTTTCTTTCTTTCTTTTTTCTTTTTTCTTTCTTTCTGTCTTTCTTTCTTTCTTTTTTCTTTCTATCTTTCTTTCTTCTTTCTTTCTTTTTTTCTTATTCTTTTTTCTTTCTTTCTTTCTTTCTTTTTCTTTCTTTCTTTCTTTCTTTCTTTTTTCTTTCTATCTTTCTTTCTTTCTTTCTTTTTTCTTTCTTTCTTTCTTTCTTTTTTCTTTATTCTCTTTTTTCTTTCTTTCTTTCTTTTTTCTTTTTTCTTTCTTTCTGTCTTTCTTTCTTTTTTCTTTCTTTCTTTCTTTCTTTATTCTTTCTTTCTTTTTCTTTCTTTCTTTCTTTTTCTTTCTTTCTTTTTTCTTTCTTTCATTTTCTTTCTTTCTTTCTGTTTTTCTTTCTTTCTTTCTTTCTTTTTTCTTTTTTCTTTCTTTCTTTCTGTCTTTCTTTCTTTCTTTCTTTTTTCTTCCTTTCTTTCTTTCTTTTTTTTCTTTCTTTTTCTTTCTTTTTTCTTTCTTTCTTTTTCTTTCTTTCTTTCTTTCTTTCTGTCTTTCTTTCTTCTTTCTTTCTTTCTTATTCTTCTTTCTTTCTTTCTTTCTGTCTTTCGTTCTTTCTTTCTTTTTTCTTTCTTTCTTTCTTCTTTCTTTCTTTCTTTCTATTTTTCTTTCTTTCTTTCTTTATTCTTTCTTTCTTTCTTTCTTGCTTTTTCCTTCTTTCTTTCTTTCTTTCTCTCTTTTTTCTTTCTTTCTTCTTTCTTTCTTTATTTCTTTCTTCTTTCTCTCTTTTTCTTTCTTTCTTTCTTTCTTTTCCATTCTTTCTTTCTGTCTTTTTTCTTTCTTTCTTTCTTCTATCTTTCTTTATTTTTTTCCTTCTTTCTTTCTTTCTTCTTTCTTTCTTTCTTTTTTCTTTCTTTTTTTTCTTTCTTTTTTCTTTCTTTTTTCATTCTTTCTTTCTTTCTTTCCTTCTTTCTTTTTTCTTTCCTTTTTTCTTTCTTTCTTTCTTTCTTCTTTCTTTCTTTTTTCTTTTTTCCTTTCTTTCTCTCTTTATTTCTTTCTTTCTTTCTTTTTCTTTCTTTCTTTCTTTCTTTTTTCTATCTTTCTTTCGTTCTTTTTTCTTTCTTTCTTCTTTCTCTCTTTTTTCTTTCTTTCTTTCTTTCTTTCTTTCTTTTTTCTTTATTCTCTTTTTTCTTTCTTTATTTCTTTTTTCTTTTTTCTTTCTTTCCTTCTGTCTTTCTTTCTTTCTTTTTTCTCTTTCTTTCTTTCTTTATTCTTTCTTTCTTTTTCTTTCTTTCTTTCTTTTTTCTTTCTTTCTTTTTTCTTTCTTTCTTTTTCTTTCTTTCTTTCTGTTTTTCTTTCTTTCTTTCTTTTTTCTTTTTTCTTTCTTTCTTTCTGTCTTTCTTTCTTTCTTTTTTCTTCCTTTCTTTCTTTCATTTTTCTTTCTTTCTTTTTCTTTCTTTTTTCTTTCTTTCTTTTTCTCTCTTTCTTTCTTTCTTTCTGTCTTTCTTCTTTCTTTCTTTCTTTCTTTTTCTTTCTTATTCTTCTTTCTTTCTTTCTTTCTCTCTTTCTTTCTGTCTTTCTTTCTTTTTTCTTTCTTTCTTCTTTCTTTCTTTCTTTTTTTTTCTTTCTTTCTTTCTTTCCTTCTTT
>JAVLUU010000540.1:0-5000 GCA_032206185.1 Columba guinea | reverse complement strand
TTTATTTATTTTTGTTTCTTTTTTCTTTCTTTCTCTCTTTCTTTCATTTTTCTTTCTTTCTTTCTTTTTCTTTCTTTCTTTCCTACTTTCTCTCATTCTTTCTTTTTTCTTGCTTACATTTTTCCTTCTTTCTTTTCTTTTTTCTTTCTTTCTTTCTTTATCTCTTTCTTTTTTCTTTCTTTTTTATTTTTTCTTTCTTTTTTCTTTCTTTTTTCTATCTTTCTTTCTTTCCTTCTTTCTTTCTTTATTCTTTCTTTTTTTCTTTCTTTCCTCCTTTCGCTCTTTCTTTATTTCTTTCCTTTTACCCTTCTTTCTTTCTTTCTTTCTCTCTTACTTTCCTACTTTCTCCCGTTGTTTCTTTTTTTCTTTTTCTTTCTTTCTTTATTTTTTAAGTTCTTTCTTTTTTAATTTCTTTATTTCTTTCTTTTTTCTTTCTTTTTTCTTTCTTTCTTCCTTTCTTTTTCAATTTTTCTTTCTTTCTTTTTTCTTTCTTCTTTCTTTATTTCTACTTTGTTTCTTTTTTTAATTTCTTTCCTTCTTTCTTCTTTCTTTTTTCTTTCTTTTTCTTTCTTTCTTTCTTTCTTTCTTCTGTCTTTCTTTCTTTCTTTTCCTTTCCTTCTCGCTTTCTTTCTTTCTTTCTTCTTTTCTTTTTCTTTCTTTCTGTATTTCTTTCTTTCTTTTTTCTCTCTTTCTTTCTTTTTTCTTTCTTTTTTTGCTTTCTTTCTTATTTTTTTCTTTCTTTTTTATTTCTTTCTTCTTTCATTCTTTTTTCTTTCTTTCTTTCTTTTTTCTTTTTTCTTTCTTTCTTTCTGTCTTTCTATCTTTCTTTCTTTTTTCTTTCTTTCTTTGTTTCTTTTTTCTTTCTTTCTTTTTTTCTTTCTTTTTTTCTATTATCTTTCTTTCTTTCTTTTTTCTTTCTTTCTTTTTCCTTCTTTCTTTCTTTTATTCTTTCTTTCTTTCTTTCTTTTTTCTTTCTTTCTTTTTTTTCTTTCTTTCTTTCTGTCTTTCTTTCTTCTTTCTTTCTTTCTCTTTCTTATTCTTTCTTTCTTTCTTTCTGTCTTTCTGTCTTTCTTTCTTTCTTTTTTCGTGCTTTCTTTCTTCTTTCTTTCTTTCTTTCTTTTTTCTTTCTTTCTGTCTTTCTTTCTTTTTGTTTCTTTCTTTCTTTCTTTCTTTTATCTTTCTTTCTTTTTCTTTCTTTCTTTCTTCTTTCTTTCTTTCTTTTTCATTTTTTCTTTCTGTCTTTCTTTCGTTCTTTCTTCTTTCTTTCTTTCTTTTTGTTTCTTATTCTTTTTTCTTTCTTTCTTTCTGTCTTTCTTGCTGTCTTTCTTTCTTCTGTCTTTCTTCTTTCATTCTTTGTTTCTTTTTTTTTCTTTCTTTCTTTCTTTTTGTTTCTTTCTTTCTTTCTTTTTTCTTTCTTTCTTTCTTTCTTTCATCTTTCTTTCTTTCATCTTTCTTTCTTTCTTTCTTTCTTTCTTCTTTCTTTCTTTCTTTATTTATTTTTGTTTCATTTTTCTTTCTTTCTCTCTTTCTTTCATTTTTCTTTCTTTCTTTCTTTTTCTCTTTCTTTCTTTCCTACTTTCTCTCATTCTTTCTTTTTTCTTGCTTACATTTTTCTTTCTTTCTTTTCTTTTTTCTTTCTTTCTCCCTTTCTTTCATTTCTATTTTTTTTTTCTTTCTTTTTTATTTTTTCTTTCTTTTTTCTTTCTTTTTTCTTTCTATCTTTCTTTCTTTCTTTCTTTCATTTCTTCTTTCTATCTTTCTTTCTTTCCTACTTTCTTTCTTACTTTCTTTCTTTCCTTCTTTCTTTCATTCTATCTTTCTTTCTTTTTTCTTTCTTTTCTTTTTCTTTCTTTTTTCTTTCTTTCTTTCTTTCTTTCCCTTTCCTACTTTCTCTGTTTCTTTCTTTCTTTCTTTCTTATTTTATTTATTTATTTATTTCATACTTTGTTTCTTTCCTACTTTCTCTCTTTCTTCCTTTCTCTCTTTCTTTCTTTCTTTCTTCTTTCTCTATTATTTTTTCTTTCTCTTTTCTTCCTTTTTTCTTTCTATCTTTCATTCTTTCTTTCCTTCCTTCTATCTTTCTTTTTTGATTCTTTCCTACTTTCTTTCTTTCTTTCGTTCTTTCTCTCTTTCTTTCCTACTTTCTCTCTTTCTTTGTTTTTCTCTTTCTTTCTTTCTTTTTTCATTTCTTTCTTTCTTTTTTTTTCTTTATTTTTTCTTTCTTTTTTTTTTATTTTCGTTCTTTCTTTCTTTCTTTCTTTTAATTTCTTTCCTTCTTTCTTTATTATTTCTTTCTTTTTTTCTTTCTTTCTTTCTTTCTTTTTTCTTTCTTCTTTCTTTCTTTCTCTTTTTCTGTCGTTCTTTCTTTCTTTCTTTTTTCTTTCTTTCTTTCTTTCTTTTTTCTTTCTTTCTTTCTTTATCTCTTTCTTTTTTCTTTCTTTTTTATTTTTTCTTTCTTTTTTCTTTCTTTTTTCTATCTTTCTTTCTTTCCTTCTTTCTTTCTTTATTCTTTCTTTTTTTCTTTCTTTCCTCCTTTCGCTCTTTCTTTATTTCTTTCCTTTTACCCTTCTTTCTTTCTTTCTTTCTGTCTTACTTTCCTACTTTCTCTCGTTGTTTCTTTTTTCTTTTTCTTTCTTTCTTTATTTTTTAAGTTCTTTCTTTTTTAATTTCTTTATTTCTTTCTTTTTTCTTCTTTTTTCTTTCTTTCTTCCTTTCTTTTTTAATTTTTCTTTCTTTCTTTTTTCTTTCTTCTTTCTTTATTTCTACTTTGTTTCTTTTTTTAATTTCTTTCCTTCTTTTTTCTTTCTTTTTTCTTTCTTTTTTCTTCCTTTCTTTCTTTCTTTCATTTTAAATTTCTTTCTTTCTTCTTGCTTTCTCTTTTTCTGTCTTTCTCTCTTTCTTTTTTCTTTCTTTATTATTTTTTCTTTCTTTTTTCTTTCTTTTTTCTTTCTGTCTTTCTTCTTTCTTTTTTTTTTCTGACTTTCTTTTTTTTTCTTTCTTTTTTCTTTCTTTCTTTCTTTCTTTTTTCTTTCTTCCTTTCTTTCTTTCTTTTTTCTTTCTTTTTTCTTTCTTTTTTCTTTCTTTCTTTCTTTCTTTTTTAATTTCTTTCTTTCTTTCTTTTTTCTTTCTTTTTTCTTTCTTCATTCTTTTATTTCTTCTTTCTTTCTTTTTTTATTTTCTTTCTTCTTTCTTTTTTCTTTTTTCCTTTCTTTCTTTCTTTCTTTTTAAATTTCTTTCTTACTTCCTTTTTTCTTTCTTTCTTTCTTTTTTCTTTCTCTCTTTCCTACTTTCTTTCTTTCCTACTTTCTTTCTTTTTTTCTGTCTTTCTTTCATTATTTTTTTTTTTCTTTCTTCTTTCTTTCTTTCCTTTTTCTGTCTTTCTTTCTTTATTTATTCTTTCTTTCTTTCTTTCTTTCTTCTTTCTTCTTAGTTTTTTCTTTCTTTTTTCTTTCTTTTTTCTTTCTTTCTTCTTTCTTTCTTTGTTTCTTTCTCTTTTTCTGTCTTTCTTTTTTCTTTTTTCTTTCTTCTTTCTTTCTATTTTCTTTCTTTTTTTTCCTTTTTTCTTTCTTTTTTCTTTCTTTTCTTTCTTTCTTTTTTCTTTCTTTCTTTCTTTCTTATTTTATTTCTTTCTTTCTTTCCTACTTTGTTTCTTTCCTTCTTTCTCTCTTTCTTTCTTTCTCTTTTCTTTCCTTCTTTCTTTCCTTCTTTCTTTCTGCCTTTCTTTCTTTCTGCCTTTCTTTCTCTCTTTCTATCTTTCTTTGTTTCTTTCTGCTTTACTTTCTTTATTTTACTTTCTGCCTTTCTTTCTTTTTCTTTCTTTCTTTTTCTTTCTTTCTTTCTTTCTTTATTTATTTATTTATTTATTTCTGCCTTTCTTTCTGCCTTTCTTTCTTTCTTTCTTTCCTTCTTACCTTCTTTCTTTATTTCATTCTTTCTGCATTTCTTTCTTTTTTTCTATAATTCTTTCTTTGTTTCTTTCTTGCCTACCTATCTTTCTTTCTTTTTTACTTTCTGTCTTTCTTTCTTTTTCTTTCTTTCTTTCTGCTTTCTTTCTGTCTTTCTTTCTGCCTTTCTTTCTTTCTGCCTTTCTTTCTGCTTTCTTTCTTTCTGCCTTTCTTCCTTTCTTTCTTTCCTAACTTCTCTCTTTCTTTCTTTCTTTCTTTCTTTCTTTCTCTTTTATAAATTTCTTTCTTTCTTTTTTCTTTTTTTTTTATTTCTTTTTTCCTTCTTTCTTTCTTTCTTTTTAAATATCATTCTTTCTTTCTTTCTTTCTTTGTTCTCTCTTTCTTCCTTTCTTTTTTCTTTCTTCTTTCTTTCTTTCCTACTTTCTTTCTTTCTTTCCTGCTTTCTTTCTTTCTTTCTTTCTTTCTTCTTTATTCTTTTTTCTGTCTTTCTTTCTTTCTTTTTTCTTTCTTTCTTTCTTTCTTTTTTCTTTCTTTTTTCTTTCTTTCTTTCTTTCTTTCTTTTTCCTTCTTTCTTTCTTTCTGTCTTTCCTTCTTTCTTTCTTTTTTCTTTCTTTCTTTTTCTTTCTTTCTTTCTGTCTTTCTTTCTTTCTTCTTTCTTTCTTTCTTTTTTTCTTATTCTTTTTTCTTTCTTTCTTCTTTCTTTCTTTCTTTTTTCCTTTCTTTCTTTCTTTCTTTTTTCTTTCTATCTTTCTTTTTTCTTTCTTTCTTTCTGTCTTTCTTTCTGTCATTCTTTCTTTCTTTCTTTTTCTTTATTTCTTTTTTTCTGTCTTTCTTTCTTTCTTTTTCTTTCTTTCTTTTTTCTTTTTTTCTCTTTTTTCTTTCTTTCTTTCTTTTTTATTTTTCTTTCTTCCTTTCTGTCTTTCTTTCTTTCTTTCTTTTTTCTTTCTTTCTTTCTTTCTTTCTTTCTTTCTTTTTTCTTTCTTTCTTTCTTTCTTTTTTCTTTATTCTCTTTTTTCTTTCTTTCTTTCTTTTTTCTTTTTTCTTTCTTTCTGTCTTTCTTTCTTTCTTTTTTCTTTCTATCTTTCTTTCTTCTTT